>VDFB02006928.1:0-62643 GCA_007258455.2 Sequoia sempervirens | reverse complement strand
TTATTTGCTAAATTGGTAGTGATCTGATTTCTTAGAATTGAGTGTTTGGCTGAGTAATATTGTTACAAATCTAATAGTCCCTTCCAATTTCAATTTTTTGTTTATCATCAATTAAGGTTTAGCAATATTTGACAATTAATTGAAGAGCTTAAAATTTGAAATATGAGGCCTAAACCTAGGCACATTACAATGGTATCAATGCAGGAATCTTGCCAGCCTGTGGATCTGATTTTGTGAATGTCGATCTACAATAGACACATGGGGGAACCTTGGAGAAAGAAAATAGATTAACAACCTAAATTTTTACCCAAGGAAGAAGACATAGATCTTGTTCAAGAGCTACTGTTAAAAGTACAGAAGGATAAAAAAAGATACCCATTTCAAGCCACCAAAATCTTCAACCAATATCAAGGAATGTCTGAAGAAATCAAATCTCTACTTTCTTTTGATGGCTACTTGAGATGTCTTGAATATAGAAAGCCAAATAAAAGAGGACTTTATGACTACATAAGATGAAAGAGGAAAGAAGAGGAATACTCAAAAACTGCTAAGGAGGAGATTAAAGGGCAGGAGCCAAAAGAATCATTCTTGAAATAAGAAGAGCCCAAGATGATGGATCTTGAAATAGTGAGGGATACATCAGAGCCAGACTCACAAGAGGAGGAAGTTGTAGAGTGGGAAGAAAAATTGAAGCTACTAGACATCACAAAGCAAGAACAAGAGGAACCTTATAAGCAAGTCGAAGGTGAATATTCCTTGTTGATTCCTAATGATTGTGTGTACTAACAAAAAACCAATGAAATGAAGGTGGGGAAGGATCCATCTATTAGGCGTGAAGAGCTCGAGATGAAGGAAGAGGTGTCATTAATTTCAAGTGATGTCCATGAAGCATCCAACCAAGTTCTAGGTATGGAAGTAATTGAATCATGTAATTATGATTTGCTATGTGATGATGTTATTAGTTATACAATTGTGAAGAATGATGCGAATAAGATTGACCCTCATGAAGAGAAATCACAAGTTTATCATGAAAACCCTAATGAAATTAGAGAGATGGAGGTTATACCCTATAGATTAGGACATATGAATCCCTTTATTCAAGTTCAAGGATATTCATATGCAATGTTGTGGGATCCAAGATACCATGTCTTTGGTGGAGCTACTCCCACCATTGGTTGCAGTTTCTCCATCCCTTATACATGGATAAAGCAACAATTAAGCTTGACCATGAGCAAACACGGGGTATGTGGTGACTTATATGTTGGGACTAAGATGCTGATAGATCCTCTTGACGAAATCTCATATATTTATAAGATGCTTGATGATGATTTGAAACATGATAGAGAGTTGTCCAAAACAGGCCAAAAAATTACCAACTCTTTTGTCGAAATATCTGCAAAAAGTGCAAATGTGAATGCTAATTTAATAGCTATAAAGGAGACTACTTTAAAATGGAAGCATTACCAACAGTTAATGGAAAATGACAATTTCTCATGGAGGAAGTTGGTTCTACCTTGGACGGAAGTTGTGAAAAGGCGTGCTTGAAAAAAAAATTGATTTAATTCTTAGAGTATCCAATGTTGAAGTTGCTATAAAGTGCATCTTAAGAGGAGATTGTTCAAAATCAATGTCTATTATCAATAATTCTCTATGTGAAGTCATTGTTTATGTTGTTTTAGATATTCATACTTTGCTTGGAGAATATCAGACTTGGTTAGGACCAAATAATGCTCAACAAAAAGAGGGGTTTAGAGGGTTCTTTGATGATCAATGGCCCAGTTTAATAAGTGTTGATGAGTTCAATAGAGAGGATCAAATGCAAGCACAAAGCACATCAATGTTGGAAGAATATAATCTTAAAGTTGCAACTATACCTTTTCAGCTAAAAATACTTGGAGTGGTAATTGAAACATTTGGCGGATTTGGAATTGTTGGGTTACTTGCTTCTGTATTAGCTTAAGATTTTCCCACTATGTTGGGGTTTATATGGTATATGGAAATTGCCTCAACATTGAATTAAAGTAAAGGAAAAAGTTCAACAAGTAGAAAATTCATTTGCAAAGCAACTAGAAGCGACAATGCAAGAAGACCTTGTACAAAAGGAAGATCAAATGGAGATAGTTACCTTGGGGTGTTTGATGCTAAATGATGGTAAGCAAAATAGAGGTCATTTTGATATTTAATATTTTATAATCAAGCAGGAAGTGGTGTTTGTGGATCCAAGCTACATACATGATACAAGATTCTATAATCGCCTCACTATTCCTTGCATCATGAAGATACAACCACTTACTACCACATTAAAAAGACACAAAGATGAAGGTGTTGAGGATACCTCAACAATTTTCAACTCGATAGAAGAAGGTAAGCATTTTGATTACAACCCATGGTATGATGGTACTTTATTGTTGCAAACTCTTGGTCAGGATGAAAGGGTTAAGGATATTACTTGCAATAAAGGGGTTGAAGATCCTCTTGTCCAAGTTTAGGTTTGTTTATACAAAATGATATGGGACCTGAGGGATATTCTGAGGCACAAGGAGGATCATAAAGAATATGTTATGATCAGTAAAAAAATCATGGAATTTCAATGGTTGTAACTCAAAGCATGTCATCTCCTATCTACCTATACCCTCAAGGAAATTGTAAATAGAACAACTCACAAAAAAAATTATGAATATAGATTGCCTAATAATAAGTGAGCAAGCACACACATATTCCAATGACTCATTACGAAAGTGGGCTACATATGTTGATATATAATATGGATTGGTAAGCTTGGTGCACAAATCAATTTGGAAATTTTTATATTTGTATCAATAGGTGTTGCAAAAGGCAAGGATGTCTCATCCTTTGTTGTAGAACTTGCAACTATTGTTGCTACATATGGATTAGATATTTCACTAAGGGATTTGATTCTACTTTGTCAAAAGATGGAAAATCATGATAATGGAACTCCCTGCAGTGTAATGGGCCAAATAACTCCAGCATGTGGTGAAACTTGTAGCCAAGGAAAAGAAATGGAGTTTCAAGCCCTTCCTTGTCTTTTGAAAGACACAAATGTGCAGTCGCTATTTGAACTGGTGAAAGAAATTATAAAACTTGCAACATTAAGACTAAAGTGGGTTATAATGGAATTCACTATTTGGTTATCTTAACATGAGTTTGTAGATCAATTAAAGCTTAAGGAACCAACTATTTTAAGTGGCATCTTTAAGATTGTTGGTGGGAGGTTTCCTTGCAATAGATTACAACCTTCTCATATTAGGCTATTGGACAACTTGTTCCAGGGGCACCCCAATTGTACAGAGGAAAACTAAAAATGACAACTCAACCTCATGAGAAGGAGGGTTTTTCTACCCATGACACATTACAAGCAGTTATTTTCCTTGCTACAACATACGAGGATTCTATGATTAAAATTCTATGGATTACATTAATTGCAAACAGAATGATGATACCCCAATAACAAAATATTTTGTCTTCCCCAATACAAAATCTAGATATAGATAATACCACAATTTGGTATGGCATATATTTAGGTTTGGTGAACTACACAATTATACTATGGGCCTTAAAGAATGTAGATCCTATAGTTGTTGTTGCAGCAAGAGGAATAGAAGTTATTGATTTGGCAATGAGTGTTGTAGTTTTTGATAAAGGCATTTGGAATGGAGCTCCAAGCATGACTGAAAAGAAAAAAATGAAGATGTATGTTCAAGAGTCCCAAACCCCTCAAGGTGCGGAACTGGTCAAGGATTCCATTCAAGAACAAGACCTTTTGGGAAAGAATCATCAACTTGGTTGGGCTGATTGGACTTGTGGTGTTAAGGATTATACTATATGGCTCATTTTGAGTGTTGTTTTCCATCCCAATACTATTGATTTCAACATTCTCAGCCTTTTCCACACATTGGGAACAACCACCAAAGAAAGTTTGATTTCATGGAAAATGAAATTTCTATTGTTTGTCTTCAAAGAGGTGTTTGAGTTTTATACAAGGAGGTTTCCAACTATTGCAACTTTACTTATGAGGAAGGAAAGGAATGAAGACAACCATGAAAAAATGTTGCCACTAATTGCATCATTCTCAGACAGTGTTAACCTAACAAGTGTTGAAGAATTTCCTTGGTCGAATCTAGAGACAACATGGGAAATTGTGATTAGCAAGTGTAAAGGACCCAGGATTGATGAATCTCAATCCATGACATGCTACCTTAGCATGAAGTGGGTCGTGGTTCAAAGAGTTGTCATTGCTTGGGGACAAGCAATACTTAGGATGGGAGGACTTTCATGTCCCCTCTGTCTATGAGAAATCATATTATTTTAATTTAATAGTTATTCTTTAAACACTATAAATAATAATATAATATTATAATAATATTAATAAATAAATTTTAAAATAATAATAATAACCTTTGTGGTCGACCCTAAGGAGTTTCATAAATTTGGTTGGCTTATTTGAAAATTAACCCAAATCAATATAAAAAGGGGACGCTCAAAAGCTCATTTGGGGTATTAGAGAACTTTATGATATCAAAGATTTTCAAATTTAGTGTCTGCTATTGGGACGACAACATATGCAGTGATTTAATAAAGATCTCCAACACAAAGTAAGTAGGTTGTCACTTCCTACATTTGATGGTTCTGGAAATGTTACTGCACAGGCTTGGGTTCAAAAGTTAGATACATATTTTTCACTCAACCCTATGACCGAAGATGAAGCAGCCAAGTTTGCCATCCTTAATTTGGAGGGTATAGCTTGAAAGGGAAAGACAAACTCAGAAAGCCTTCCAAGAACTAGTATGTACCTTCAGTAACATATGATTCTTTAAATAAATCATATTTCAATCATTTTGATACAAGCACATACTACTATGTCATAAAGTGGAAACATAAATAGTTAAATTCTCATGCATTAACCCTTAGAGGAAAGTTGATGTAGTTTCAAATCTAGGAAAATTTCAGTAGCATAATGGCATGTAAATTAACATTTCAAGAATGAGGAACACAAAGAATAGAAGAAAGATAGATAGAAGAGAAGAAGACATGATATACGTGGGGAAAACCCTTTTGGGTAAAAAAACCCCACACTCCAAAATATTGAACCAATGTATTAATCTGCAACAATAAGATTACAATACACTTGCAGGATCACAGCCTTAACATGAAGACTACATCTTGCTCTCTTCTGGAGGAAATCCGATAGCACTTCGATACTTGCAATATTCAACATACAAAACCCACTCCAAGACATCCAATATATAGAGAATACAAGCATGAAGGTAGCTTCTAGAACAAGCTACAAGAGATGGGTATCCAAATCCATGTGGCACATTTTTCAAACACATATTTGACTCATGTGACACTTGTCACATGATTCATAACCCCCCTTACATGCCTCCATACTTGGGTGCCCCAAATTTGCCTCTAATAGGTATGATAGATGCCTTACAATGTCATAGAATCTATCACATATGCCAACTCTTACAACTGTAAGAGAATTTGTCATAACTGACTAAATATAGAAGATACCTCTTACATTCTCTTACAACCTGTCATAGGTCAAACTTGGGCGCCTCCTTTCCTCATGCAAATATGCTTTCCAACACATGTCCAACCTGTCATAGAATCTGACTCTTATGCATCATAAGACTATCATAGGAATTTGTCATAAGAATCTATCATACTTTGTCATAGAGTCCCTCAAAGATGCCAACACATGTCAAAAAGTGTCTTCTCAAAGTGAGACGCCTACATTTCCATGTGGAGACCACAACATCCATGTCACATCCTGTCACCTCCCAATATGCTGACAACTCATCGTGCCAAGTCAAATTAGGTGATAAGATGTGACATGGATGTTGTGGTCTCCACATGGCAATGTAGGTGTCCCACTTTGAGAAGATATTCTTTGACATGTGTCGAAATATTTGAGGGATTCTATGACAAAGTATGACATATTCTTATGACAAATTCCTATGACAGTCTTATGATGCATAAGAGCCAAATTCTATGATAGGTTGGACATGTGTTGGAAGGAATCTTTGCATGAGGAAAGTAGGTGCCCAAGTTTGACCTATGAAAAGTTGTAAGAGAATGTAAGAGGCATCTTCTATATTTAGTCAGTTATGACAGATTCTCTTACAACTATAAGAGTTGTCATATATGACAGATTCTATGACATTGTAAGCGATATGTCATACCTATGAGAGGCAAATTTGGGGCATCCAAGTATGGAGGCATGTAAGGGGGGTAAGGAATCATGTGACAAGTGTCATAGGAGTCAAATATGTGTTTGAAAAATGTGCCACATGGATTTGGATGCCCAACTCGAGTAGCTTGTTCTAGAAGCTACCTTCATACTTGTATTCTCTATATATTGGATGTCTTGGAGTGGGTGTTGTATGTTGATTATTGCAAGTATCGAAGTGCTGGCAGATTTCCTTCAGAAGAGAAAGATGTAGTCTCCATGTTAAGGCTACGATCCTGCAAGTGTATTGTAACCTTATTGTTGTAGATTAATACATTGGTTCGATGCTTTGGAGTGTGGGGTTTTTTGAAAGGGTTTTCTCCACGTATATCATGTCTTCTTCTCTTCTGTCTATATTTCTTCTATTCTTTGTGTTCTTCATTCTTGAAATGCTAATTTACATGTTATGCTACTAAAATTTTCCTAGATTTGAAACTACATAACTTTCCTCTAAGGGTTGATGCATGGGAATTTAACTGTGTTTGTTTCCGCTTTATGACATAGCAGTATGTGCATTGGATCAAGATGATTGAAATCTGATTTATTTAAAGAAACATAAGTTAGTGAACGTGCATACTGGTTCTTGGAAGGCTTTCTAAGTTTACCTTTGCCTTTCATTTGGTATTAGAGCTCAATTCCAGATTTGCATGTGCTTGGCATGTCACTTGCATATGCTCACATGGTGATGCATGTGATGTATTGGGATCTAGGTATTTCTTCTATTGTGATTTCTTAGCCTGGAAAGCTTGAGGGAATCTATTTTGAAGGAATTGATTGATTATTAATCCTTTCTGAGTGGAAGTTTTGCAGTTGATCTTGTTTTCTAGAAATAATAGGCATTATGAAGGATGGAGAAGATAGAGTTCTATGGAGTTGATCATGTGGTTATATTTGATATGTTATTGATATGGGGCTCTTGTTTGATAGTTGAATAACCTTGAATGTATGTAAGGCTATGGAGTTGATCATTGGATCATCTAGAAGCTTTTGGAATAGCCTAATCCTCTCTCAGATGCATGTACATGTTAGTGGTGGAGTTGGCCTGAAAATGGGCCTAGAATTTCCTGGAGCTTTGCTTTCCTAATGGATGTTTGTAATTGAATGGCTTAGATTGATGTTCTTTGGATTTGAAGTTTTTATGGATTTTTCATTATAAATCTATGGTTATGCATATTCATTAAATTCCATTGTTCTAGTTTAACTATTATGGTTGTTTTTATACTTGTGGGTCTTCCAGATGTTAAGTGGATGTGGATTTGCATGTGTGTTACAAAACATGGTGGGTTTGCAGGTTAACACGATTAATCAAAACTTGTGGTTTTGCAGATCTATAGATGAACTATTTTTTCAGATTATGTTTCCCTTGGGGTATTTTTGTATGTAAGATAGTTACAGGTTTGCATGTATGCTTCATGCATGTTTTGTGGAGGTTTGCAACTTTCTCGTTGAGGAAATGTTCATATATGTTTTACCATTGGTGATTTGTGGGTTGTGAAGTTGGGATAATTTATATTTTATAAGCTTCTAGACAACCTATTTCCTTTGAAGGTTTTACAGTTTTCCCATGCTCTAAAATCTATGGGTTTGTGTAGATTTAGAGTATTCATTTGTTCAAATGAAATATGTGTGATCTATTATTCTAGATGTATAAGTGATTTCAGATTTACACGGAGATGTTTTTACAAGTTTTACATGTTAATAAGAGTTTAGTGGTTTGTAGATCTGTGGAAAATATTGTGTTCAAACTCTTAGAGTTTTTTGGATGAGAACAATTGCAGATTTGCAGGAATGCTTGTTTAGTTACTTGACTATGGTACTCAGTTGTGGATTTATTTGGAAAATCAGGTTTGCTGGTGATTTGGTGTTTGAGTCTTGAAATCTACATGTTATCTTCTTTGATATCTTAGTTTTTCATGTTACTAATGTGATGACGAGTTTGCATGCTTCAGTGTATGGGATCTACAAGTTATGCAATTGTGGACTAGCTACCCATTGGCTGCAGTGGGATGACTCAGATGTGGACTGTCTATATCCACGAGATTAATTTAGTGTTTATGTAGATTTCATTAGTTGGCCTTGTCAGTGGTCATTTGTGCATTGGTATTTTGTTTTGAGATGAGAGGATGGATGATATTGAGTGCTTGGGTAGTCAATTTTGGGACTTGTGGCGTGTTGTTTATCTTCTTGGCTTGGAGATTTTGGCTCTACTTATTATTTGGTGTTGCTGATATTGCATTTTATTGTGTTAGAGCCATGAAGAATATTCATTATGAAGATGGATATGTTATTATGGCATGGTTTACTCTCAATTTTGGATTAGAGTTTGACATGATACAGGTGGTTGTTATGTTCTTTGGATCATATGATATTATTTTAGGAGGTGTTAGACCATGATGTCATGTTTATGTTCTTGATTCATGATTGGAGCTTTGACGTTGATCTTGTGTGGTTCTCTTAGTAGTGGGTACATTGATCATTTGTTTGATTACTTCATGATGATGCTTTGTTGCATTTGGAGTTTGGCATGGATAGATTGGTTATAGGTACTCATGGATACTTGGAGACATAAGTGAGGCTAAAGTTCTCCTATGGTTAGAGACATTTGTTGAGATGGTTACTCTTGATGAGATTTCAGTAGGAAGTCCAAGAAGCCTACACCTTGGTTGGACGTGAGTTCAACATGGACCTATGAGGAGAGTGTTCCTGGATAAGTCATAATGACTTGGATATCTTGGAGGAGCATTCTCATTCCCTACTCTTGGTCTACTCGGTAGTTTCACTTGAACATGTATTTCCCATTGTTTCTTTTAGGTGCATTATGTTTATGCTTTGTCTTCTCATGCATATGGATCTTGAGCTATGGTTATTTGGTTCTAGAGGGTTCATTTGAGGAGTGTTGGCATGTTTATCTCCTTATGCATTGTGATTACATTCATTGATGTTGAGTTTAAGAGATGTATTGGGTTGATGTAATGTCCCCTTTTTAGTGTGATCTTATTATATGATGGTTAGCCTATTACTTGGACCCTTGTAGGCTAATATGTTTGGATAGAGGGTCTCAGTGATAGTTGATGGAGGTTGTTATCACTATATTTCCTTAGTTCAGTATTGGGTTCAATTCCAGGCCTTTGCAGATCAGTGTTTGGCTTAGTTTGAGGGACGTACTATTTATAGTAAGTCAATCTGGCAATGATGTTATTTTTAGTTGGGGCACCTGGACACATGAGGGTTATACAATGTTGACCCTAGCTTCAGACAACATGTCAAAATACTGACTTTTGAGGGAGATATTAATATTTTAGTGCTTAAGTTATTTAATTAAGGGAATATTATAAAGTTATAATTTAACTTTATAAAAGTAAAAGCCACTTAAATATTATAAAAGTGAGTTTGAAAAGGAAAATAAAAAAGGTACACTTAAGTGAGGAATTATTTAAAAGTGACTAAAGTATCTTAAAATACATTTTAAATGTATTTGTTGGTGTACTCATAGATGTACACATGGCTTACTTAAGCCTACTTAGGTATCTTTACGCTTAGGTGTTAAGGAAATGGTCTTTGACACCTCATGCTATCTTTGTGGGTGGTTATCCGCCACCACTCCATGTTGAAGGAGCCTTTCCCTTCATTCATGGGTGGTTAGGAGTCTCACCCTATCTTTGTGGTTGACCTTTTGCCACCACTCCACTCCTATCCACATTTTGTGGATCTTGGTTTCCATGCACTTTCCTATTTAAGGTTGCTCATTATATCAATTTATTAAGCTGGTTTTTACATCATTTTGTGCTTGCATTTTATCTCCTTGATTCTAAAATCCTTCATGGTATCAGAGCTTTAGGTGGAGATAGAGCAAGGCATAGTTGAACCAGTGTTTTTAAGTTTGTTTCCATTGTTGTGAGTTTACAATTTCAGGAAGATGGTTAGACGTCTTTAAGCTTTTGGAGGCGTGATTTCACCACAATGGAGGCAGATGTAAATCTTTGGTTCTAGATGCATGCATGTTTTTGCAAAGCATTTAGTATAGGTTTCTTTAATTTTGCTTCTGAATAAACAAACTTAGAATATTAAAGTTGCTAATTAACTATCGAGCTCCACATTGCTCCTCCCATCGACAACCATAAGTGTTTTTCTGTTCTAAATTCCTATCTACATGAGATTCCAGTGTCGCATCCTCGTGTGCTTCCAAAGTTTCTTTCTAGCAGGACAACTATTGAGCATTGGATAAACAATGACATCATCCCTAACAGAGGGCATCTTTGTAGTTCTTCAGTAGTTGCAACTTTCTTCTTTAGTTTGAATAATTTGTTGACAACCACATCATGGTTGTTGGCCCACCATCTTTGTTGTCTTTGCAACTTGCTCTATATCCATCTTCACATGATCTTGGATTGACATCATCACTTTATGACATGTGGACACGCGAGTAGTTTTTAGAGGCACACATCATCTAGATTTGGATTCTAGAATCACCCATTCTTTTGGATTGGCTTCTCCAATCACCAGTGGATCTATTTCTTCAGACGTTCATCATTGGCATGGGAGATTTTTCTTTATGGGGGGATTTATATCCTCTTTTTCTCCTCCTATCAGGGGGACATCTATTGTACTTGCATGACAGAAGCAGTCCTTGGGGGGTCACATTGAGTCCTCCTACTATCCTTCTTTCTTTAGTACAGTCATTTCATTTTCTCTCTTTTGGAGAGGATTTTTTCCCATGTGGTTTTCTCCTTTTCTCCAGTTATGAGAGATTTAATGTTGTTCATGGGTACCTAACATGGCCTAGTAGCTAAGACCCATCTTCATTATGCCCACCTAATTTATGCTTAAGGGGGGGTGTTAGTGTACTCATAGATGTACACATGGCTTACTTAAGCTTACTTAGGTGTCTTTACATTTAGGTGTCAAGGAAATGGTCTTTGACACCTCATGCTATCTTTGTGGGTGGTTATTCACCACCACTCCATGCTGAAGGAGTCTTTCCCTTTATTCATGGGTGGTTAGGAGTCTCACCCTATCTTTTTGGGTGGTGATTCGTCACCACTCTATGTTGAAGGAGTCTTTCCCTTCATTCATGGGTGGTTAAGAGTCTCACCCTATCTTTGTGGGTGGTTATTCACCACCACTCCATGTTGAAGGAGTCTTTCCCTTCATTTATGGTTGTTTAGGAGTCTCACCCTATCTTTGTGGTTGACCTTTTTCCACCACTCCACTCCTATCCACATTTTGTGGATCTTGGTTTCCATTTACTTTCCTATTTAAGGTTGCTCATTCTATGAATCTATTAAGCTGGTTTTTAAATCATTTTGTGCTTGCATTTTATCTCCTTGATCCTAAAATCCTTCTTTAAAAGCTATTCATGATAAAGTCGTATCTTTTCGGAAATCGTGTCATTTTGAGGAGAATAAAAGAGGCAAGAAACAAGTCGACCTCACCTTTTGATCATTTGAAATTGCTTTTTGGCTTCTTGATATTTGTGCCTAAAACAAGGGTTTCAGAGTATTTTCACCACTGAAGAATGAGAATTCTTCAGTGATCTGCAATCTTGAGGCTATGAAAGACCTGTTGAATCATTGCTTCTAAGAGGGCTTCATTCTGGAGTCCATTTGTGCTTCAATAAAGTTTCTTCATTTCATTTTATTTCTAGTATTCAATAAGGAAGGGCTTATTAGTTCAGGTGCCTTCATTCATCAGTTGCAAACACAAAATAGCAAGTCATACCTTCTTCTTTCTCTAGTTGTACTTTTACACAATGTCATGTGGTTGCATTTGGCTGGGCGTGGGAGTTGGAGGCTAAAACGCCTTCATTCTATGCCATCTGATTGCTATTTCTTGGATGCCTTGCTTCACCAAGACCTTTGATCCAATTTCAGCATGGGAGAAATCATTATCTGGAGGTGGGTGTTGCATTTCACTAGGTTCATCAATTTTTGCCTGACATGTACCAGATCTTTCTTATTTAATTAATCTGAGGACTCTCGTGTACGTTTTTTGTATGCAACTTACTTGTATCAATTGCTAGATCTATAATAGCATTGCAGTTACTCTTAATTTACTTGTTATTCAGATTTAGTACTATATCTTGCCTGACACACTTCTTATTTTTTGCATAAAACTCATAAAAAACAAGTGAAAACACAAAAACAATACAGTTTCTAACTCTGCCCTTGATGTTAAACTGTATTGTTTTTGTGTTTTCACTTGTTTTTGATAAATTTTATGCAAAAAAGAAGAAGTGTGTTAGGCAAGATATAGTACTAAAACTAAATAACAAGTAAATTAAGAGTAACTGGAATGCTATTATGGATTTGACAATTGATACAAGTAAGTTGAATACAACAAACATACCTAGAAGTTCTCATAATAATTAAATAAGAAAGATCTAGTACATGCCAGGCAAGAAATGATGAACCTAGTGAAATGCAATGCCCACCTGTAGATAATGATTTCTCCCACAGTGAAACTGGATTAGAGGCCTTGGTGAAGCAAGGCGTCCAAGAAATAGCAAATCAAATGGCACAAAATGAAGGCATTTTAGACTCCAACTCCCACACTCAGCCATATGCAACCACACAACACTGTGTAGAAGTACGACTAGAGAAAGAAGAAGGTACAACTTGCTATTCTGTGTCTGCAGCTGATGAATGAAGGCGCATGAATTGATAAACCCTTCCTTGTTGAATACTGGAAATAAATTGAAATGAATAAACTCTATTGAAGCACAAATGGACTCCAAAATGAAGCCCTCTCAAAAGCAATGATTCAACTGGTGTTTCACAGCCTCAAGATCATAAATCACTGAAGAATCCTCGTTCTCCAATGGTGAAAATACTCTAAAACCCTTGTCTTAGGCACAAATATCAAGAAGCCAAAAAGAAATGTCAAATGATCAAAAGGTGAGGTTGACTTGTTTCTTGCCTCTTTTATTCTCCTCAAAATGGTGCGATTTCCCAAAAGATATGACTTTCTCATGAATAGCTTTTAATAAATTTAAAATCTATTTTAAGATACTTTAGTCACTTTTAAACAATTCCTCACTTAAGCATACCTTTTTTATTTACCTTTTAAAACTCACTTTTTTTTTCATAATATTTAAGTGGCTTTTACTTTTATAAAGTTAAATTATAACTTTATATATTCCCTTAAGTTAATTAAATAACTTAACCACTAAAATATTAATATCTCCCTCAAAACTTAGTATTTTGATGTGCCATCTGAAACTGAGGTCAACACTGTATAACCCCCAAGTGTCCAAGTGGCCTAATTAAAAATAGTATCACTGCTATATTGAATTACTATAAATAGTAAGTCCCTCAAACTAAGCCAAACACTGATCTGTAAAGGCCTGGAACTAAGCCCAATATTGAACTGAGGAAATGGAGTGATAACAACCTCCATCAACTGCCACTGAGACCCTCTATCCAAAAATATTAGCCTACAAGGGTCCAAGTAATAGGCTAACCATCATAAAACAAGATCACGCTAAAAAGGGGATATTATAGTTGATTTCTTGATTTGGGAATGGATATTTAGTTTGATCTTCTTTGACTTGAGAAGCTTACATCCATGTTGATTGCATGATACATATGTTATGTTTGATCTTGGTGATTGAACGGCTGGGTGTTGTTATGGATTTTCTTTTAGGGTGTTGTGGAGGAGATCATACTTGATACAGTTGGCATTTAGAGGTGTATGTAGAAGTATTTTCTATAGGTATATGATGTTCATAGTTTCTCTCTTTGGTCTTGGTTATCTTCTTGTATGTTTGGTTTCACATTACATTGGTTTGAGGTTTGGTTGGAGCTATTGTGATCACTAGCATGTGGTCATGTGTTTTCACTTATGTTCTTGGGTGCTGACATGGAGGTTCCTTTATCTCTTTCCTTTCCTGGGTGTGGAGAACTTGGGAGAGCTATGGAGACTTGTGGTGAGAGTTGTTCTTACAAGTTATTGGTTTACAGGTTTTGCATATCATTGTGGATGATTCCTTGGTACTACATGATGTTGTTTACACTTTCTATATGATGTTATTAGAAGACTTGGAATGCCTTGATCATTTTCAATTTTTGACATTCCCCATGTAGTGGGAGTTCCTGAATGTGTATGTTCTTCATTGACAGGTTTGACACATGGAGCTTGTGATTGCAGTTTATGGGTTAGATATGTTGGCATAGGTTCTACTAATGTTTTGGGTACCTTTGAGGTATGGTAGATTGGACACGGATTAACATTTGTTGTGGGTGTTATTTATGATCTCGTGGGTTTATTAGTTAGATAAGGGCAACTTGGTTTGGTTGTTGTTCTAGTTGATGGATTATCTTGTTCTCTGGAGGATTCTTCATCTTTAGAATTGTGTTCTAGTTACGGGCTTGGAGTTGTTGAGCTTTTGTTTAGCTTGAGAGCATAGTGGAGTTGTAGCAGTATCCTGTAGCCTTTGTTATAATAATATTAATAAATAAATTTTAAAATAATAGTAATAACCTTCGAGGTCGGCCCCAAGGAGTTTTTGGCTTATTTGAAAATTAACCCAAATCAATATAAAAAGGGGACGCTCAAAAGCTCATTTGGGGTATTAGAGAACTTTATGATATCAAAGATTTTCAAATTTAGTGTCTACTGTTGGGACGACAACATATGCAACAATTTAATAGAGATCTCCAAGACAAAGTAAGTAGGTTGTCACTTCCTACATTTGGTGGTTCTGGAAATGTTACTGCATAGGCTTGGGTTCAAAAGTTACACATTTTTCACTCAGTCCTATGACTAAAGATGAAGCGGTCAAGTTTTCCATCCTTAATTTGGAGGGTGTAGCTTGAAAGGGAAAGGCGAATGTAGAAAGCCTTCCAAGAACCAATATGCACCTTTAGTAACTTATGTTTCTTTAAATAAATAAGATTTCAATCATCTTGATACAAGCACATACTACTATGTCATAAAGTGGAAAGAAACACAATTAAATTCCCATGCATTAACCCTTTTGGGTAAAAAACCCCACACTCCAAAGCATCAAACCAATGTATTAATCTACAACAATAAGGTTACAATACATTTGCAAGATCACAACCTTAACATGGAGACTACATCTTGCTCTTTTGGAGGAAATCTGATAGTAGTTCGATACCTGCAATATTCAACATGCAAAACCCTCTCCAAGACATCCATTATATAGAGTATACAAGCATGAAGGCAGCTTCTAGAACAAGCTACAAGAGATGGGCATCCAAATCCATGTGGCACATTTTTCAAACACATATTTGATTCCTATGACACTTATCACATGATTTCTAAACCCCCTTACATGCCTCCATACTTGGATGCCCCAAATTTTCCTCTAATAGGTATGACAGATGCCTTACAATGTCAGAATCTGTCATATATGACAACTCTTACAACTGTAAGAGAATCTGCCATAATTGACTAAATATAGAAGATGTCTCTTACATTCTCTTACAACTTATAGGTCAAACTTGGGTGCCTACTTTCCTCATGCAAAGATGCCTTCCAACACATGTCCAACCTGTCATAGAATCTAACTCTTATGCATCGTAAGACTTTCATAGGAATTTGTCATAAGAATCTGTCATACTTTGTCATAGAATCCCTCAAAGATGTCGACACATGTCAAAGAATATCTTCTCAAAGTGGGATGCCTACATTGCCATGTGGAGACCACAACATCCATGTCACATCCTATCACCTCCCAATATGCTGACAACTCACCATGCCAAGTCACATTAGGTGACAAAATAATATGAGTAAGAAAATACAACATAAGTATTAATAAATTAATATTTTAATGCTAGGAAATTGCAAAGGTTAAAACACCTTATTTCCCAACATAGCTCACAAATGGTGGCATCATGGCATCATGACACAAGGGTTTGACCTTGTTACTACCGATGTTGATTTGACACAAAAGCTCATAGAAAGATTTGATAGAAGAGATCAAAAGGTATATTTCAGGGAGTTGACATGACTAAGGCAACATGGGACATTGGATGATTATGTCACAAAATTTCAAAGAATTTCTATTATGGTGTCTGATGTGACAGATAGGAGACTCATATTCTTGTTCATTGAGGGGTTATTAAAATCCTTCCATGGATTGGTCAGGGCTTTAGAGCCAATATCCTTGGAGAAGGCTATTTGAAGAGCCTTGAGCCTTGAAGATTCAACCATGAAGAATAAACCTATGTCCAAGAGTGCACCAATAGGGCAACAAAAGAATCCATTTCACAAGACTGTTTCTCAATCCAAGTTCCCACCTCCAAAGCCTAGTAGGATGGATGAGTCTAAGAATGAGTTCCACAGGAAAAAGCTATGTTTTTCTTGCAAGGATCGTTGGGGACTAGGTCATAGGTGCTTAGGGAAAGGACAAATCCACTACATTGAGGCAATTTTTGATGATGATATAGAGGATGAAGAAGGTGAGCCCGATAGCGACACTAATGAGGGTGAGCATGAAGAGGTGATAGAGGGAGAACATTCAAGGGGCACTTTGCAACACTTTCAGGAGCACTAAGGTATCACTCTTTCTGTATTAGAGGGGTCTTACAAGGGCAAAAGGTGACATTATTAATAGATAGTGGAGTCACCCATAATTTCATTGATGAAGGGCTACTGGCTAAGATGGGTCTAAGGGCTAAAGATTTTGGAGGATTTAATGTGATAGTTGTAGATGGGTACACCATTCCATGCACCCATCGAATTCAATAATTTGAGTTGGTCCTAAGAGGACACAAGATGCAAGATGATTTCTACATAGTTGGCATTGGTGATAAAAATGTGGTTTTGGGAGTGCAATGGTTACACTTGCTTGGGAGTCCACAAAAAACTATCAAACCATGGAATTGAAGTTCAAATCTAATGGGAAGGAGGTCGTCCTATGTGGTTCATCCAAGGGAGGCCCTATGGTAGTTTCAACGAAGAGGATGGCAAGGTCTTTTCGTAGGGATGAAGTGGTTTGGGCAGCTGAGTGTTTGATCACAAATACTAGTCCACCGAAGGAGGGGAGATCTTATCCCATTGACATCCAATCCATCCTAGACAAGTGGTGCAAGGTGTTTAGGGACATTCCTTTTAGGTTACCACTAGACAGGGTTTTAACATGTGATTGAGCTTGAGGAGGAGGCGAAGCCCATCTTCACTACTCCTTATCAGTATCCTAGTATGTACAAGGAGGAGATTGAGAAGGAAATCAGAGAGTTGTTGGACATGGGGCACATCCATCCAAGTTCTAGCCCATTTGCTTCATCCATTGTGTTGGTTAAGAAGAAGGATGGGCCATTGAGGATGTGGATTGACTATAGAACACTCAATAAGAAGACAATAAAAAATCGCTATCCCATTCCCAGGATCGATGAGTCAATAGATGAGCTTCATGGTGTATATTTCTCTAAGATTGACTTGTGTTCGAGGTATCATCAAATAAGAGTGAGGGAGGAGGATGTGCATAAGACAATTTCCAGGTGTCATTATGGGCACGATGAGTTCTTGGTCATGCCATTTGGGTTGACCAATGCCCTTGCTACCTTCCAGTCATGTATCAACTAGGTATTCATTCTACAATTGAGGAATTTTGTTTTGGTTTTCTTTGATGACATTTTGATCTATAGTAGGACATGGGAGGACCATTTGAAGCACATAGATGAGGTGCTTGGCATACTTGAGCAACATTCATTCTACACCAAGATGTCAAAGTGTGAGTTTGGTTTGATTGAAATTTTGTATTTTGGGCATAAGATTTGTGCTCAAGGGGTTAGTGTTGATGAGGAGAAGATCAAGGCAATCTAGGATTGGCCTAGACCAAGGAACTTGTCACAATTGAGAGGATTTGTGGGCTTATGCAACTACTATAGGAGGTTTTTCAAAGGGTTTTCACAACTTGTATTTCCATTGACCAATTTGATGAAGAAGGGGGCATTCACTTGGAGCCCTACAACACAACAAGATTTTGATAAGCTTAATGAGGTAGTGAGTTCATGCCTTGTTTTGGCTATTCTAGATTTCTCACTTCCTTTTGTACTTGAGTGTGATGCTTCAAGAGAGGGTATTGGAGTAGTTTTGACGCAAAATAGACATCCTATAGCGTATGAAAGTAGGAAGCTCAAGGATTCAAAGAAGGTCTTCTCTATTTATGAAAAGGAGATGCTAGCTACCATGCATGCCCTTGCAAAACTCAAACAATACTTGGTTTGTGGAAAATTTGTGGTCAAGATTGATCATAACATCCTCAAGTTCTTCCTCAATTAGTGTGATTTGAATGGTAGGCAACGAAAATGGGTAAGAAAACTTCAATCCTATGATTTTGATAATGAGAATGTGAAGGGAAAGAATAATGTGGTGACTGATGCACTCTCTAGGAAGCCTTATTTATACTCTATGTTTGATATATCAACTGATTGTAAGGCTGCCATAATAGTTGAATATGCCAAAGATCCCTTTGCTACTAACACTTTAGATGGAAAGTTGCATGATGATAGATAGAAGGTGGTTGAAAACCTCATCCTCTACAAAGACTGTGTCTATATTGTACCAAAATCTAACGTTAAGGAGAGGATTATGAGAGCTTGTCATGGCACACCTCTTGCTAGTCAACTAGGTTTCTACAAGAAATATAAGCAAGTAAGAGAGTTTTTTTCATGGAAGGGACTAAAGAATGATTTATTGCAACATGTTAGAGAGTGTTTGGTGAGCCAACAAAACAAGACCGAGCATGTCTTTCAAGTTGGTTTGTTGTAGCCCCTACCCATCCTAAATGAAAAAATGGGAAAACATCTCTATGAATATCTTTGTTATGTTTGATTCTACAAATGGTACTCCTTCCTCTCCATTTGTAAAATGATAAATAAAAGTAGCTATACCCACAACAGGTTGAACCCAAGGGGAAACACACAAATTTGACTTGCAATCATGAAAACATGCATTTATTACAATTGTAGGTTGGCGCCCATGTCTTCTTGTTAGAAATTTCAATCATTTATGCATAAATCTTTCATGAATCGCACATTGGGGCAAGGATGACACCCCATAAATTTGTTGCAAAATGTGACCTAAAGATGGCGTTTTTGATAAAAAGGGGTTTGCAAGCAATAACTCAGGTATGGGCATTGTTTTCTCTTCTTGGATATGTGTCAAAATGCATTTAAAGATTTTCTTGAGCTTCCTCAAATCAAAATCTATTGGTTGCATGCATTAATTGTGTTGCAAAGGGGTAGGTGGTCATACCTTAGAGTCAATGCCATACTTATCTGTGGAGTATTGGGTCATCACTTACCCTTCTAACAATCAGATTCGAGATGTAGGAATTAAATCCTCTGATGCCCTACTAGCAGTTAACGATTGATTGGGCCTTTGTCCTCCATACCGTCTACCAATGTAATGGGAGCAAACAACTCGCCAACATCCTGAAATAAACCATCATATTCATGCCCTATTGGACCATTGAAATTGACCATACTTGTTTTCCAGGGCTAAAGGATGCTAAAATCCTGAAGTCTAAAAACTAATACCTTCATCATGTTGATGACAAAAACTTCATCAAGAGCCAAGGGAAAGAAAGTGTCTTGCAAAGAATACCAAAATCACCTTTGCCCTTAAAAGATAAAAGACACATCGTAAGATATAGGTTTGTTCCTTTCACCTGATAGTCATCAGAAATCAGGTGTTAGGGATGCTAGGGCAAGGTTCAAATTTCCCAATCCCTAATACTAAGGGATAAAGGGAAGAACACGCGCGAAACCCTGACAATTCGATGAAAGAAGTGTTTTCATCACACAAATCGAGAATTGGGCCTCCCATTGATAGCTTACCAAATGGATGGGAGGGTGAGCTTCCCTGAAATCTTGACATATAAAACACAACTTGATTCAGAAAGAGAGGGATTGGGGATTGAGAAGTGGGTAAACATGGGAACAAGTACAAGGGTAAGAAGTAACTCAAAACCTCAACACTTGACAATAAGAACTTAGATAAGATTTCAGTGGGGTTGTAGTGGAGTTTTAGAATATCAGGGATCAAGGAATCAAGGAGATTGTAGGGAGGTAAAGGAAACCCTGATGACCTGAAAGGCTGACAACATCAACACTTATCCATTTTTATAAGGTTTCTAAGTAGGGTTTTGGGAGCAATAAGAATGGAATGCAAGGAAGGCTACCCACGACACTTTGACAAAGTGAAAAACACACCCCTTAGTCGATTTTTAAAGGATTGGAGTGAGGAATCGAGAGCGATAGGGAATATATGCAAGTATGAGCAACCACAAAACTTCATCACTTCGATAATTTTCACACAACCAATTTTGGATTTTTCAACTTGGGCATTCGACTAAAACATGAAGAGGGGGAAGTAACACAACAACTAGAGGCACAAATTCATGCAAGATGACCCATTTAGGATTTCTTAGATTGGTTATTATGAAGTTTACCTTTGCTCTTCAACATTTGGTATTAAATCTTTGAGTTAAGTTGGACCTTGAAAACGATGAGTTCTCTTTATGTGGTGAATTTTGTTTTCAATGGGAATTGTGTAGGTAATTTTGTTATTTAGGTATAAATTAAATGGCAATCAAGTCTAGAGGACAAAGATTGAAAAATATAATGGAGTGAATTTTTAAATAAACTTAAAATATAAGATCTTATTGTCAAAAGAGATCTCAAGGTTGAAGTTTATAAACAAAAACCATTTGATATGTTTGTAAAAGACTAGGAAAATTTTGATACGAAGATGAGAAGTTTGATTTGGTTGTGTCTTGTAGACTTGGTTCTTCTAAATGTATCGAGCAATGACACCAAGTTAGTAAACTTTGTTACAAACTGAGGGGCTTTATATTACATAGTTTCTTGTTAACACTTTTTTTAGAAGTTGTATTCCATGAGGATGCGAGATGGTGATTTTGTTGTTACCAAACATTTGAATGCTTTCAATATTTTTATTAGTTAGCTTGTATCAATGGACGATATGGATGTTCATTGCAAGATTCACAAGATGTCTTTATTGTGACAATCAATTAGATGACTTCTAAATTGAAGTACAAGAAAGTAGTTGGTACCTTCATAATCTATTAAAATACTTGTTGTTAGAGGTAGGTCTAAATAAAAAACAATAACATAAAAGGAAGCATGAGAAGATCTAAGACTAAGAGAAGAAGAACAAAGTCTCCACATAAATTTAAGGTGAAATGTTGGAACTCTAAAAAGATAAGAATGATAAAGAAAGGAAGACAAAAAAAAATTGACTTCCAATAGATATTGCCTAGATATTTTCTTTATATTTATTTATTTATTCTATTCATAGATGTGATTATACCTCAATGCTTTAAATAGGAGAGATAAAATCATATTTGATATTTGGGTACATATTGTTTACAACAAAGAAGCTTGCATAATAGAGACGAAATTTAGTCTTTGGATGGTTAGTCATGAAACTGTACTAATTTATATGGTAGTTGGCTTTATAGGAACATAACGGCCTGTCAACAACTCCAAATGAATAAAACAAACCCATCAACAGCACGTACCCAAGCGCTGATGTCAATTGGCACACTGTACGTTCTCACTGTATCAAACACCACTTCCTCCTCTCCAAGTCATCATCCCACAAGCTATATTTAAAATAATAATAAAAATCAATATAAACACCATGATACAATACAGCAATCATCAGATGCCCACGATTTCCGATCCCATGTCTGCTTTGGAGCCAAAAATAAATTCAGACTATAAAACGCTCTCCTCATCGCAATGCAATCATCATCCACATCCTCTTCAGTACCCACCGCAAGCCCTAAAAAGGTGATAGTGTGCGGCGCGGGCGTAATAGGCGCCTGCACTGCCTACTTCCTGGCACAGAAGGGCGCCCATGTAACAGTGGTCGAAAAGTCGGCCCCCGCCTGCGCCGCTTCGGGAAAGGCCGGCGGCTTCTTAGCCCTCGATTGGTGCGATAGCGGCCCGCTGTCCGCCCTCGCCCGCCGCAGCTTCCACCTCCACGGTGATCTGGCTGACCTCCTAAGCGGATCGACCGTTTACGGCTTCCGCCGGCTTGAAGCTCTGTCCCTAACAATCCGGGAAGGGGATACGCCGAAGCGAGGGCCTAATCTTCCAGCATGGGTCGACGGGTCTGCAACGCTTGCAGCTTCCATTGGGACGCCTCAGACGACAGCTCAGTTACACCCGTATCTTTTCACCCGGACGATTCTAGATACGGCTGTGGAGAAGTATGGAGTCACTGTGGTTAAGGGTGAGGTCAAGGAAGTGAGGTTGAGTGACAATAATGTTGCGAGTGGGGTTGTGGTGGATGATGGGGAGGTTTTGTTGGGGGAGTGTGTGGTTTTGGCGATGGGGCCCTGGTCCGCTAAGAGCCCGGTCTTATCTGGGCTTTGCAGGATTTGGGGGGTTAAGGTGCATAGCATTGTGTTGAGGCCACAGGTGCCCGAAGCCATAGGACCGCAGGCTTTGTTTCTGAATTATGAGACCGCGGAGGGCGTGTCCATGGATCCCGAGGTGTACCCACGTCCCTCAGGTCAGGGTTTCTTAAAGTGTTCATTTCTGTTCCAGTGTCGTCTTTTCTTTTTTTTCATATTTATAAACATGACTTTGCATATGTTACATTTTAGTGTTGAATACCTATAATAGTATTTGTTGATTTTATTATTAGATGTGATATTAAAATTAAAATTTAATTAAAATATATATTTTTAAATAAATTATATAAAAAATAGGATATTAAAAATATATAATTAATATATAAGTGTTCAGTTTGTTTAACTCACATCCTACTTGTTAGGCTTCAGTTTTTTATATTTATAAACATGGCTCTTCATGTATTACATTTAAAGTGTTGAATACCTGTAATAGTATTTGTTGATTTTATAATTAGATGTGATATTAAAATTAAAATTTAATTAAAATATATATTAATAGGATACTAAAAATATATAATTTAATATATAAGTTAAATTAATTTTTTTTCTTTATATCTAAATTTTTTTCTAATAAATGTCTTTAAAAAAGTTACATAAATTTATCAATTTTTTTAACAAAAGTTTGGTCAATTAAAATGATTCTAAATGAACACAATATAAGATGTCCAATTTGTTTAAGAACTTAATACTCACATCCTACTTGTTAGGCTTTAGTTTTTATTGAACTATTTATTTCATTTATATTATTTTCTTTCTTTTTTCATAAACCCTCTGTTACATTTTAAATGTTTCATGATTAATTATTGATGAATATGTTTCTTTGTTCAGTTTTTTCTCATAAATTCAAAAAAAATATATTTCTACAAGCATCTAAAAAGATATATATTTTTTGTCCATGTATTCAAAATATGTATCTTCAAACTGATTTTACAATTAAAAAAGTTTTTTATTTTTAATATTTATTTATTTTATTAATATTTTATATAAATTACACATTTGTTAAATCATATATAACTTAAAAAATTGTTAATATGTATATTTTAAAAACTAAAAATTTTATTAAAAGGAGATTTTTATACTTTAAAAAATCATGCTAATTATATACATTGAATCCTAAGATTCTATCTTTAATTGTGGGCCAACGGTTCCTAAGTATGCCTCAAATTCCAGTCAACTTCCCTCTGAATATTATTTTGGTGTTATATCTAAAATGCATTTAGTGGGAGGGGTGTTATTTTGTTTTTTCAGTATAGATATGATTCTTTATTGTTAGTGAATGTTCAGCGAGAAGAGAATTTTTCTCGTTGATTGAGTCTGATAGTCTGCAATACACCTTAATTTCTTGATTCTCAAGTCAATGACCTTCCTAATGAGCAATGTCGTGTAAACATCACTCTTCAATTTAGGGTCCATAGGTCTTTATGTTCCATGCAGGGAAGAATAAACTTGAGTTGGATTAAGGTGACAATCTAAAACTATAATTTAGATTTTTGAAATTATATACACGTATATACACACTTAATACAATCAGCCTTTGAGTTTGATACCATGCTTAAAGAGAGGTCTAGAACTTAGACCTGATTTTTCTGTACCAAAATATAATTGAAATCTAGATAAAAGAAAACTAATTATCTATTTTAGAAACTCAATGTTTCCAAATCTCTCACTTCTATATCTTTTTTCAGATTTGTGATGTGGGAAAGGATCACCCACCCTTTATATTAAGTATAAAAAAGAAATACATATCAAGTGTGAAAATTCTCTACCAGTGAAAAAAAACCTTACCATTGAATTGAGGACAACTACCCAAGAGGGAACTCCAAAAGCAAACAGCCTCCTACTACTACTAACCGCCGGTCCATGAGCATAACTACCCCTTCTCGTCATGGGAATGAAGAGTAATATTGTGTTAAATCTTGTCTTCCTTTATAGAAGATGGATTCTTCATTTTAAACTATGGGATACCATCCAAACATCTGTACTATCAACCATAGGATCATTGATCGGTCGATGCTCCTCTGTTTTAGTGGCGGATGGAAGAGGAGCATTCCTATGTGGGGTCCTAGGAGAAACTCCCTCGGCCTTTGAAGGAGAAGAGCTGTTGATAGGTGAATTAGGGATCTTAGAAGAGGATATGGGCTCCTAAGAAACAAGAATTTCAAAATCTGAAAACCATATCCAGAAAAATATGGTGATGGCTTGGATCAAGCCCCTTTCCACCATGTTGTGTGCTTCGTAGATTTTATCCTATTTACTGTGGTGACAGCTCTTGGGCAAACATCTGACAAAGGCCCAAATGTCTTGCGGTGTAACAAGATCAGCACTTGAATGCTATTCCTTCATAATCGATTTATTGTTTCAAAGTTCTGTTACTAACCTTGAGCCTAATTTCAGCCGGTAATTGCTTGGAGAGAACTATTTGCACAAGAATCTGAGCGAAGGTGAACAAAGAAGGAAGCTGGGGTTTTTCAAGATTGAAGTGAATTTCCCAATGGAGTTTCTGATGAAGGAAAGACAAGGGATGCCCAAAAAATGCAGCGGGAGCTTAAGAACTTGGACCCAAATTGGAACTACTGAAAATGTCTCAATAAGAGGATTGAAATCAAGGTATCATGGCTTTAGACATAGAGAGCCTTTATCCCAAGAGAAATCTTCACTCTTTGTAGAACCACATATTACAAGGAATAAGCCTTTCGCACACGGGCGGGCATAAGAAAATTTCTTCCTCCAGGAAGGGCTTCCAATTTTTTTGATATCTATTCATTTAACTTTTAAGTTAGCCAAGCTTGGCCAGAAATTGTGGAACTAACAAATCAAAGTGTGTTCCAGAGGGCTCTAGGAAAATTCACCGCCAATGATTTACCGCGCTCAAGGAAAATTCACCACCAACAATTCACCGTGGTGAAAAATTCATCGCATTAAAAGTTCATATTGATTTTCTGTGGCGGTGAATTGTTGGTGGTGAATTTTTCTTGAGGTGAATTTGTCATGGTGGTGAGTTTTCCCACGGTGAATTGTTGGCGGTGAATTTGCTTGAGTGCCTTCTTAGCATTTAAAACTTCTTCCCTGAAGTCCTCAGTTGTTAACCTCGAATGTTGAACCTCGACATCAGGAGGAGAAGACATTTATGATTTGAAGACCCTATATTTGGACCAAGCATTTGAGGATGGAAAATTGGATTTCGTGGTTGTTGTAGACACAAAGGTCTTCGCACCCTTGGGAGACACAGAGGTATTTGTGCTTGTGGAGGATCCAAGAGCACATGTAGAGTGTAGATCTAAGCGTATCGGGGTTGTCTAGTGATTGAGCATCAATCATAGAGGTTGCAAAAATTTGTTCGAGAATGGTGGAATGGAGTGTAATGGTGGAAGACCTTATCCTTGCCTGCACACACGAGTGCAAGAATTTAATTGTAGAAGGAGATTCTTTAGCGTGCTCTAGTTGGTTAGCTAAGCCGTTGTTGTATTAAGCCTTATTAGAGTAATGATTTCAAGTACTACTCCTCCCACTATTATCGAGGATGCAATAATGTGGTGGACCTCCTTGCCAGTCATGCGGTGGCCTTCGATCCCATTTCTTGTTTGTTGTTGGATAATAGGGAGGTTTGGAATGGTCTAGACAAGAATATTCTTTTTGAAAAACCACCATAGTTAATCTTTTCCATTTGTTTAGATAAGGTTTGGTAGCAGTCTGTGTGTAGAACAAGGCTCTCTAGGCCTTGTCTCTAATGGCCCGTGCTAGGTGTTGGTTGACAGATTTGTCACTTTAGTTTATACTCCTAACTAACAGTTGAGTCACTTGCAATGATTGTTGCAAGCACTCTCTGCTTGTTTTACAGGGCGCAACTACCTTCAAATGGTTTGCAATGAATGAGAAGATGGGGTATGCTTTTAATCGGAAAGCAGAAAAGGTAAACTACCATCTACCCATAACCATGAAATAGATGTGAAAACTAATTTTAGATTGGAGTGAATGCGGAAAAATGACACAAAGTTCACCTCTCCCACACCCACGTACGAGATCCAGGGAAAGAAAGAACAACAAATTCTTTTCAGGAGTATTTCAATTCAAATCCAAAGTTTTAGAATTAAATGCATATACAACCCATTATAACAGAATGACATGGAAGAATAACCACAAGGAAACACTTTTCATTGCCATTTAAAGAAAATATTAAGAAATTCAAAGATTCAAAATTATTATTTTTATTTCTCCATAGCCAAAACATGAGTTCACAGACTCTATATTTCTGTACAACGAAATTGCATGAAAATATAACCTAGCTGCTCCCCTGTTCCCTCCAAAATAGCTAAGCTTCCTTTTCCCGAAAAGTTTCAGTCTTTATATAATTTTCCAAACCAAAAATGTATCTAAACGTAACTGTTCATAATGGTCTTTAAAGTAACCGTCCCCAACAAAGTGACCTTAAACGGAAACATTTACGTTACACCAAAATTGGGTTACCACCGCTAATTACAAAAAGATGCCATGCAAAGCAAGAAAATTAAACCGCCGCAAGTGGTGGAGTGTTCTCCACAACCATTCGTATCTCCATAAAAGGGTTGTGCAGCTCGGCACGTTCCTCTTCCTCTTCTAGGACGAAGATTACTCTGTGATATTGGGCGTAGTTGGTCTTCTCCTTCTAGGCAAGTGTGCGCAATTGGGAGATAATATCAATTTTCTCTTCCTTGGGCCAATTCAAGTTAGGTTGCAAGACGGGCATAGGTTCAACATCCCACATTTCATTGCTCGTAGGAAGCCCCATTTTGAATTTTCCTTGGTCGGCAAGAAAACAGGACTCAGTAGTACTGCCACCTTTCTTTGTAAACAAGCTTATTCAATTATGCCAGTAGGTAATGATGACCTTTAATCTGTCAATATTCATGCTACCACCTTAAAGAGCTCCGTTACACTTGCCATTTAAGAGGTCTAATTAATGCATCATTGATTGAGGAGCAAGCCTTAGGATTGAGCTCGCATTTCATAACCCTTGAAAAGACAGCCACACGATACGCCGTACAAGTAATTAAATGGGTTGGCGGTGTTTTGAAAACCAAGGAGATTGCTTGAAAGTCGTGGGGTCGCGAAAAAGCTGAACCGTAGAACTGCATATCGCGGGTTCCAAGATTTCAAGAACTTCCAATACACCAATCATTAAACAAGGATGAGGAGAAAGAAGGATATGGTCGTCGGGTTATTGTGCAACTTCCGAACCTCGTGACTTGGTTATGAAAACACAAGGTTGAGCGACAAAGGTTATGAAATTGGCAAGGACTGCGACTACAAATGAATTAAAGGCATGGAATGAAGACCGTTCTAATTTAGGAGGGAAATTGCATGTTTAAAATTTAGAGGGTAACACTAGGAAGGGATCAAAACCATTTGATCTCCTCTAAGCGGTGTGTTTTATAGGAAGCTGAAGGCTATTTTCGACTATTTGACATTGAGATCTCTTAGCCTTGTGAAATTTATTTTGGATATGGAATGTCTTGGTGGCTTTGGGAAGGCATCCATTCTAACAGAATTTCTGGCACGCCTGGATGGTAAGGTGGAAGATGATCTAGTGAAGAATCGGGTGCATAACTATTGCTCAACCGAGGATTCAGTGTATGACAATGATGTGGTATCTCCTCCTTTCGAGGTGGGTGGTGTCTTGGTGGATCTTGTCACCAAATGGAAGGTCTGGACCCTGAAGAAGCAGCAATAGGCAATAAATGCCAACTCTAGGATCTTCAGTCCTTCAGTCTTGATTTGCTGTTTGTGGTGGAAAATCTACAGGTCACAAATTGTGATGGTACTCTATGAAATATTTCAAGCCAATTTTTTTCGTTTTTTCAATAACAGTTTACAAACAAAACGCACCTGTTAAGGTTAGATCTTAAACCAAACGAAGCTGAAGCAACTCTAACCAGAATGTACACCAAGATCCCAACGAGGGCAAGGTGTGCGCATTGGTCAGAGGATCTAAATGCAGAAACAGAGCTGGAAGGAACTCTAACCAAGAATGGTGCCGATGATGGCGAGCATATGGTCAGAGGATCTTCTACACTACAAGTACTGAAAGGGAACTCAACACCAAGTATGTGCTACCCAATCCAGTATGGAGTTGAGGTGACCATATGGCGGAGTACTACAAATTACAATGCTTGAAAGAGATATAAGCTAAATTGCTGAAAGTACTTGACACCTAGAATGTGCTTTCTAACCCGGAGTGGGAAAGGAGCTACCATAGGGCGGAGGTAAAGGAAATACAATTGCAGTTACTGAATGTAAAGTTGAACATTACAAATCATGAAATAGCAGGAGGAAAGAACTGCTGTCAGTACTACTGCCAGCTTACAATAATTATGAATCTTTGTAAGATCTAATATCAGAGCTCTTCAAAAATTGTTGCAACAAGAAGGAATCTATCACATAACCTTCAAAGATCTCTTAACACCAATTCCAATAAGGAAGATGCAGATTTTATCAAAACTGTTATGAGAGACCTGCACTTTAACATATAACCAGCAACTCATAGATTTAATGATTAGCTCATAGATCTCTCGTTTCTCACTCAATTGACAAGATCTCTGATGCAATGTACCCCTATTATGATGGCGACCAAGATTGCAACCCAAAACAGACTCAACAACCTCTATTTAATTTATGCACGAAAACCAATGCAAAGGACATATGGTACGGCCCAGCAAGAGGGCGATTTTACTTTAAAAATCACATGCATCTCTAAAAAATCTGAAACTTAAGACATGGGTACGCCCTTCCCAGACAAAAGGATATAAACAATACCCAAAACAATCTTTTTTGTATTTTTGGACTTATGAAGGAAAACTACAATCTGCTGTAAGGAAAATGCAATTCCAGAAAATCTCTAACATGCAAAAATTGAACTAAAAAACCACAAGCTGATTACAATGCACAAATCCCAATGCAAACTCACAAACTACACTATTTCACCACTAGTCGCTATCTTGCAAGCGAGAAGCAATGCCAAGCTAGGAGGCGTACATTCCTCGAAGCAATCCCAAAGCCAATCCGGCAGCATAACATTCCTGTAGACGAAAAGATGCTGAAATGAGAACCAAAGGCTTCCTTTTATAATTTGCCGTTGACCTTCTTGAAACCCTAACCTTCATTCCAGAGTCAAACCCTAATCCCAAGAGATGGCATCCTTTTCTCCAAAGCTTCAATTTTGACTTTTAATTATAATTTTATTCCTTCCTTGAAGTTGGCGTCCAACTTAGGCTAGGAATAAATCTTTAAATAAAGATATCATTAATTCCTTAAATGAGGCGCCCACCAAAAAGAACATCTTTTAAAACAACTTAAAGTGAAGTTGCTAGGCCAAGGGGGTCAATATTAAATATAATATTAAAACATGACTTAATTAAAATAATCCAACTTATCTCTCCAGTTATGCCTCAAAGCCAAAATTGAGTAAGCCAACTGAGTCGACCGAAGAGGAAAGTCAACTGTGCCGAGACCAAAAGGACCACTGCCAGAAATAGAATTTACTAAAAATAGTAAATTCCTGAAGATGCTCAGAATGCCAAGAAGAATATACCACTGTGAAGCTCTCTGAAAACCTAGAAAGAATCCGCCATTGAAACAACCAACCTCGAGTAAGAGCATCCTTCAAAATAGGAAACCCTAATTTTACCTTTCAACTAGCCTACGGTCTCCGGAATAGGCCAACGGTCACTGAAAAGATCAGGCTCGAGAAGGGGACATTACAGTCCGCCCTCCCCAAGATTGCTTGTCCTTAAGCAATCGCAAACCAGGATGCTGCAAAATCTCATCATTTTCCTAAGTCGCATCCTCCATAGGCAAGTTCTTCCACTTCACCAAGTATTCTTGGATTGTTCTTCTCAAACAACGCTCTCTGAAATCAAGAATCTCCTTTGGAATCAAAACCAACTGTCCTTCTTCATCCAAAGGTGGCAACTGTGAAAGGCAACCACATTGTGTACTCTACTATCAGAAGGTAGCTCCAACTCATAAGCTACTGCTCCAATCTTTCTGATAACCTTGAACGGCCCGTAGAAGCGAGGTTTGAGCTTCTCAGCTCCACTCTTCTTGAGAGTAGACTGTCTATAAGGCTATAGTCGGAGATAAACCATATCTCCAACCTCAAAAGAACGTTCGATATGCCTCTGATCAGCATACATCTTCTGCTGATTCTGTGCCATCTGGAGATTGTTCTTCAATGATTTCATGATGTCTTGACTCTGCTGCAATAAGTCCTTGGCTTGAGGTGCTTTGCTATCACCAAACACCAAATCAGCAAAGCTAGGTGCTTCATACCCATAAAGAGCCAAGAAAGGAGACATCTTAATTGACATATGAAAGGAAGAATTATAACAGTACTCGCCTATGTGCAGCCACTTAACCCACGCTCTTTGCTGCTCCGACACATAGTTTCTCAAGTAGCCTTCCAACCACTTGTTCACTATTTCAGTTTGTCCATCTGTTTGGGGGTGATAACTAGTGCTTGGAGTGAGCACAGTACCACTCATTCTGAAGACCTCTTGCCAAAAAGTGCTTAGGAACTTGCTGCCCCTATCACTTACAATGTTTTTTGGCAACCCATGCAGCCTAAACACCTCATGAAAAAACAGATCTGCAACTTGGGCTGCTGAAAGAGAGCTGGTAATGGCAAAAAAGTGAGCAAATTTTGTTAGCCTATCCACTATCACATAGATACAATCCTTCCCTTGGACCTTGGGCAGCCCTGTGATGAAATCCATCGAGATGCTTTCCCATTTTTGATTGGGAATAGGAAGTGGTTGCAGCAAACCAGCTGGTAGTGTATGCTCATTCTTGTTCATTTGACAAATAGGACACTCTTGAATGTAGCGTTGAACTTCTCCTTTCAATCCTTTCCAAGAAAATCTTTCTCGGATTTGCCTATATGTCTTAAAGAATCCTTGGTGACCAGCAAGCGGAATGTCATGAAATGTCAATAAAATCTTCTTCCTGAGCTTTAGAATCAGCCACCAGAAAGATTCTCCCCTTGTAGTGTATCAACCCCTCAATCACCTTGTACCTTTCGTCATGAAAAGTACCCTCAATAATGCTGGTTGCAAACTGATTTTTGGCATAATCAGCAAGCAACATGTCCCTCCAATCCGCAGTAAGCTCACACAATGAGCTTAAATGGGGTCTCCTTGACAGAGCATCAGCCACAACATTATTTTTCCCTTTGACATACTCAATGTCAAAGTCGTAAGCTTGAAGTTTACTCACCCACTTCTGTTGCCTCTCGTTCAGATCCTTCTGATGCATGAAGTGTTTGAGGCTATTGTGATCAGTCTTGACCACGAACTTGTTTCCCACCAAATCCTGCCTGAACTTGGCTAATGCATGCATAATGGCAAGCATTTCCTTGTCATAGATAGAGTATGTTCTTTCAACACCCCTCAGTTTTCTGCTCTCAAACACAATGGGATGTTTGTCTTGCATCAAGACAGCCCCAACTCCTTCACCGGATGCATCACACTGTAGCTCGAAAGGCTTGGAAAAATCCGGGATGGCCAGAACCAGATAAGAGCTCATGATCCTCTTAAACTTGTCAAAAACAGTTTGAGCCTTTTTTGACCAACAAAAAGCTCCCTTTTTGGTGAGATCAATAAGAGGAGCAGCATTCTGTGAGTAGCCTTTCACAAATCTCCGATAAAATCCACAAAGACCCAAAAAACCTTTCCACTGAGTCAAGTTCTCAGGAGGTGGCCAATCAACTACTGCCTTGATCTTTTTAGGATCCACCTTCACTCCCTCAGCACTGATTATGTGGCCAAGGTACAGTAACTCCTCCATTCCAAATTCACATTTGGATGCTTTGGCGAACAAACTCTCCGATTCTAGGATGCTAAGCACTTCCTCCAAGTGCTTGAGATGTTCATCCCATGTCTTGCTGAAAATCAGGATATCATCAAAAAAGATCAATACAAACTTCCTCAACTGTTTCTGAAAAACTCTGTTCATGCAGGACTTGAAAGTCGCAGGAGCATTAGTCAACCCAAAAGGCATGACTAGAAACTCGAAGTGGCCATAGTGACATCTAAAAGCAGTCTTCTCAACATCAGATCCCCTCATCCTAATCTGGTAGTAGCCCGATCTCAAATCGATCTTCGAAAAGAACTTGGCTCCATGTAGCTCATCAATGAGCTCATCTATCCTTGGAATGGGGTATCGGTTTTTGATGGTGCTTTGACTCAAAGCATGATAGTCCACACACATGCGCATGGTACCATCCTTCTTCTTCACAAGAACCACTGCTGAAGCAAAGGGGCTCTTGCTTGGGCGAATGAAGCCCATCTCCAAGAGTTCCTGAATGTTCTTCTCAATCTCATCCTTCTGCTTCTTGGGGTATCGATATGGAGTTGTAATTACTGGTTTAGCTCCTTCCTTGAGCTCTATGATATGTTCCGAACCCCGTTCAGGTGGTGGTCCAGGAGGCAAATCAGCAAAGACCTTGCTCTTCTTGGTGAGTAGAGACTGAACATCAGGAGGATAGTCTCTTTTAGTCTCAACTGGACTAGCAGGAAGGATCATACATTCTGCAACCCACTCAGCTTGATCATGATGGATCAGCCTTGCCATTCTTTTGAATGACACAACCCGAGGACCCCCATTGGACATTCCTCTTAGTACTATCCTCTTCCCATCGGATTGAAACTTGAGCTCCATAGTTTGCAGATTCAAGGAGATCTCTCCAAGTGAACGCAGCCATTGAATGCCTAGAACGACATCAGTATCTCCAATGCTGACTACATAGAAGTCATCCTTGACTTCGTAGTTTCCCAATTGCATAGTCATGTTTGAGATCTTCTTGGTGCATGAAATGTGGAATCCATCAGCAACCATGACCTTGAAGCCTTCAAACTCTTCTGTTTGCAGCGCCTTCTTTGCCACCACAACTTCATCAATGAAGTTATGTGTTGCTCCAGTGTCAATCAAAGCAACAATTTGCTGCCCCTTAATCATCCCTCGAACCTTGAAGGATTCGTTTCTTTGGAAGCTCGAAAGTTGAGCCAAGATACCTCCACTTTCCTTCTCATCTTCGGACTCTTCTAGAGCTCTTTCTGCTTCACTATCTTCAAAATCAGATTGCTGGTCTGAAAAATCAGAATTACTTTCACCAGCTGAATAGTACTCAATTTGATTAAATTTAACTCCCTTTGGGCAAACATGATCTTGAGACCATTTTTCCCTACACCGAAAACATAACCCCTTTCTTCTGAGTTCGTTCAGGGTCTCTGGATCCAATCTGGTGACATGAGGATTATGCTGTTTGAACTCCTTATGCTGGGGTCGCAAAGGAGGTCTTTGATGAGGTCTTTTCCCTTTATCCCCTTTGTGAAAGGATGGCCTGGGCTGGAACTTTGCCTTAGGAGCTGCCCACTCCATGTTTCTTGCCTTCTTCATGGCCTCCTGTAGGGAGGGTGGATCAAAAGCTTTGATCCATCCCTTGAGTGGTTCCATCAATCCTTCACTAAAAAGGATCACCAACCGCCTCTCAATGATTCCAATGACCATGACTGAGAGTCTCTGGAACTCCGCTATTTTGGCATCAACTGTGCCATACTGCCTCAACTGCGCCAATTCTCTGAAATGAATTTCAGGATCCTTTTTCTCAAATCTCTCGATGAGCCTATTGGTGAACTCATCATAGGTTGTGATAGACCGATGACCCAAGGTGACTAGGCCATGGTACCACCACTCATGCGCCACCCCATCAAGGTGTAGCGTAGTGAACTTAATCGCCTCTTCTTCTCCCATGGGTCTAAGAGCTAGATAGTTATCCAGCTTTTGTATCCAAGCTCGAGCTGAGCTGTTATCACTCCCGTCATAGTGTGGAAGTATAACCTTGTTGACAGCTTGATACAAGTCTCCTTGAACTGTTGTTCTTCTTTGCTCATAATGTCTCCCTTGTCCTTTATTCTTCCTTTTATGATCCATAAAGTCATTGTAGGACATATCCATCTTGATGTCGTCAGGGAGAGAATCATACTCCGCACGGCCAAGTCTCAACTGCTCCACGAATGAAGCATTCTCTTCAGGATTTGGCTGAGTGTTTACAGGTGCCAAGAAGGTGGGTTTGAATGGCCTGGTTGAGACATAAGTGTCGTTTGAAACAGGCCGAGCTGCATGTCCATCATGCTGGTTGGAGGCACTATGCTCTCCTCTATGCCTTGAGTTGTTCTGTGGAGTTGTGTTCTGGCCCACTTTCCCCATCATGAAAGATACCATGTCCATCAAGGCATCCATTTTCTTTTCAAATCTCTTTCCGGGACTTATCGATCTCTCTCTTCCCTTTCCACTATCATCTTTGTTGTTGGTAGACCTCTTGTTACCCCCAACTGATCTCTCACCTTCTGCCATGTCTGTTTCCTGAGAAGACTCCCAATGAGCCCTCAAGACCTCTAAAGTTGTCTGACCTTCTGGAGCCTGATAGGGCTGAAATTGTTTCCCAACTTTCTTGTCTTCCCTTGCGATGTATCTCTTTTCTCTGTCACTCATAGGCGGATTGTTCACAGGATGGCAAGATCTTGGCTCTGATACCACTGAAATATTCCGAGCCAATTTTTTTCGTTTTTTCAATAACAGTTTACAAACAAAATGCACCTGTTAAGGTTAGATCTTAAACCAAACGAAACTGAAGCAACTCTAACCAGTATGTACACCAGGATTCCGATGAGGGCAAGGTGTGAGCATTGGTCAGAGGATCTGAATGCAGAAACAGAGCTGGAAGGAACTCTAACCAAGAATGGCGCCGATGATGGCGAGCATATGGTCAGAGGGTCTTCTACACTACAAGTACTGAAAGGGAACTCAACACCAAGTATGTGCTACCCAATCCAGTATGGAGTTGAGGTGACCATATGGCGGAGTACTACAAATTACAATGCTTGAAAGAGATACAAGCTAAATTGCTGAAAGTACTCGACACCCAGAATGTGCTTTCTAACCCGGAGTGGGAAAGGAGCTACCATAGGGCGGAGGTAAAGGAAATACAATTGCAGTTACTGAATGTAAAGTTGAACATTACAAATCATGAAATAGCAGGAGGAAAGAACCGCTGTCAGTACTACTGCCAACTTACAATAATTATGAATCCCTGTAAGATCTAATATCAGAGCTCTTCAAAAATTGTTGCAACAAGAAGGAATCTATCACATAACCTTCAAAGATCTCTTAACACCAATTCCAATAAGGAAGATGCAGATTTTATCAAAACTGTTATGAGAGACCTGCACTTTAACATATAACCAGCAACTCATAGATTTAATGATTAGCTCATAGATCTCTCGTTTCTCACTCAATTGACAAGATCTCTGATGCAATGTACCCCTATTATGATGGCGACCAAGATTGCAACCCAAAACAAACCCAACAACCTCTATTTAATTTATGCACAAAAACCAATGCAAAGGACATATGGTACGGCCCAGCAAGAGGGCGATTTTACTTTAAAAATCACATGCATCTCTAAAAAATCTGAAACTTAAGACATGGGTACGCCCTTCCTAGACAAAAGGATATAAACAATACCCAGAACAATCTTTTTTGTATTTTTGGACTTATGAAGGAAAACTACAATCTGCTGTAAGGAAAATGCAATTCCAGAAAATCTCTAACATGCAAAAACTGAACTAAAAAACTACAAGCTGATTACAATGCACAAATCCCAATGCAAACTCACAAACTACACTATTTCACCACTAGTCGCTATCTTGCAAGCGAGAAGCAATGCCAAGCTAGGAGGCGTACATTCCTCGAAGCAATCCCAAAGCCAATCCGGCAGCATAACATTCCTGTAGACGAAAAGATGCTGAAATGAGAACCAAAGGCTTCCTTTTATAATTTGCCGTTGACCTTCTCAAAACCCTAACCTTCATTCCAGAGTCAAACCCTAATCCCAAGAGATGGCGTCCTTTTCTCCAAAGCTTCAATTTTGACTTTTAATTATAATTTTATTCCTTCCTTGAAGTTGGCGTCCAACTTAGGCTAGGAATAAATCTTTAAATAAAGATATCATTAATTCCTTAAATGAGGCGCCCACCAAAAAGAACATCTTTTAAAACAACTTAAAGTGAAGTTGCTAGGCCAAGGGGGTCAATATTAAATATAATATTAAAACATGACTTAATTAAAATAATCCAACTTCTCTCTCCAGTTATGCCTCAAAGCCAAAATTGAGTAAGCCAACTAAGTCGACAGAAGAGGAAAGTCAATTGTGCCGAGACCAAAAGGACCACTGCCAGAAATAGAATTTACTAAAAATAGTAAATTCCTGAAGATGCTCAGAATGCCAAGAAGAATATACCACTGCGAAGCTCTCTGAAAACCCAAAAAGAATCCGCCATTGAAACAACCAACCTCGAGCAAGAGCATCCTTCAAAATAGGAAACCCTAATTTTACCTTTCGACTAGCCTACGGTCTCCGGAATAGGCCAACGGTCACTGAAAAGATCAGGCTCGAGAAGGGGACATTACACTCTAGAGGTCACGAGTGCATTTACTCTTTTTCGCAGCTTAGGGACAATGTTCTTTTTTGCTTGGTGAGATGTCACTTTGAGCAATTCATGGGGTCAATTTACCCCAATTGTTGAACTTGTGTTCCTCTGCGGGAAAAGTTAATATTTTGGTAGTGCAGGTTTCTCTGATTGGGCCTTCTGTAGGGTGTTGTGGCGAAGTTGGAAAATGGAACTTGTGAGAATTTCAGGAATATTGGTTGAGTTACAAATTACAGAATTGCATTGATTATTAACTTGATAATTGCTTAAGAATGAGTACAATATATATAGCAAGAGACGAGCCATCTAGAATGGCAACTGCCAACTAGAAAATAGGCATGCAACTCCACGCAAGATTGTACAACTAAGTAACCATTATCGTAAAAATCTAACAACTAGCAACTTATCTAGAAGAATATTTTAGGCAGAATATTCTACACTAATACCCCCCCTTAAGTGTAGCTAGGTGAAAGAGAGATGCAAAAAAATGCAAGGATAGATGCATGAAAACATGAATGGGTCCTAACTACAAGGCCATGTTAGGTACCCAATTACAAAGAGGAAAGGAGAAACTCCGGTGGGAAAAACTCTTAGCCAAAAGATACAATAATGATATCCATCACAAATCCAATCAATCTCCATCCACACAAAGGATGACAAGCGAAGCCATACAACCCCCTGCATAATGAGATAATCTGCTGCAAAAGAAACATTGGAAGCACATTTGTGGAATACCACTGGAATCCTTAATCTGACAAGCAAGGAAAGATAATCTGTTTGCTAGAAACCATATTAGAGTTATTGAACGATTTAAGTTGGAATCATGATAAAGCAATAGTAGACTCGATGCCAAGGAACACTCGAAAACTCGCAAACTGGCACAACTCTAGTATCTATGAAGCAACAGCTGATTGAAAAATGATCTGGAACTGAAATGATGTGCAAAGATCAAAAAACAAATGCAAATCTAATGCATGAAAACAAGAAAGAGTGCATGCATTGATCAATATTCACATCCATCTCCATGATTTTTGCCCTACAATATAAAATGAATTTGCACTCAAACTAGCCTATGCTCTGATACCATGTGAGAATTTCAAGAATGCTGGTTGAGTTACAAATTACAGAATTGCATTGATTATTAACTTGATAATTGTTTAAGAATGAGTACAATACATATAGCAAGAGATGAGCCATCTAGAATGGCAACTGCCAACTAGAAAATAGGAAATTCTCATAGAACTCTATTCTTTTCTAATAAAGATTCTATAATGTATATGTCAATATGATGAATGTCTTATCAATACTATTATATGAATATCTGATTTATTTTTTATATAGCTCTCTCCTTTGCCGTCCTCTACCATCTCCAAAACTGACCATAAAATCCATCCTCAAAACATGTCCCCCATCCTCGTCCTGAAAACTTGGTGAAACATAGGCTTCATCGCTTTGCATAGGTTCAACGTGAGAAGAGGTGTAAGCCTTTTCATTAGAGAGAGCTTACACAGTTCCAGACGAAGTTGCTTTATGCCCCTAGATCTTACTACCCCATTATGTAGGTAAAGAAATATACACATTGAAGAATTTTGTTTGAGTTTCATTTAAACCAACAATCTAAGGTTATTGCTGTGTATTTAGTGTTTATCCGCTGGAAGATACAATTCTCTTTTTCAATCAATTTGAAGTCCTATTGTTTTCTTCACATTGATTCTGATATGCTCTGTCCCCGAAACTAAAGGTTTCACCAGGAACTCTGTAACTGAACATACTCGAATGTTTTAGCTAATTCAAATTGCCGTTTCTGTTAAAGCCATTTGTGTTGTGAGTGTATGTGCTTGTCGAAGCTCTTTTGATTTCTTTATATTTATCGAGTCTTTGATTATTGATTATGTAGTTTACAGTTGCTGAAAATTTGATTCTGATGCTGTCTCCAAAAGTTTTATCCAAATTTCTATGTTAAGCTCCATTTTATTGAAGTTTTAAAATCTAATTGGTAAAATCACATTGGACAGAGTAATGTTATTTAAGCATTTACTAGGATTAAATAGCCATAGATAGTTGTCATGGCATATATTATCTTGTTGTTTCACAGAAGTTTAACTTTAACGCGACTAGATCTGAAATCTAAGACCGAGCATAAGGCTGAGATAGAATAAATGGGGTCGTTGCTTGCCTAGTTTGTGTGAATTCAAAGTTGTTTATTTTGTTTTTATCCTGCAGTATTGCTTTAAATCAGTATTTTCAAAATGACAGATATTGTGTTGAAACTTTAACAGGTGACGTATACATCTGTGGTCCATCAGAGGAAGTAGAAGTCCCAGACGATCCTCAGCAAATTCTACCTTGTAAGGAATCTATAAGAACGCTGCAGAAGGTAGCTCAAACGGTGTCAAGTCATTTAGGAAATGCAGAACTAAAAGCAGAACAGGCTTGCTTTCTGCCCACTTCTGAGGATGGCAAACCTCTTATTGGTAAGATTCCTGATATGGTTGGTGTTTATGCAGCCACAGGACATGGCTGCTGGGGCATATTGAATGCACCTGCTACTGGAGAATCTTTAGCAGAACTTATTATAGATGGACAAGCAAAGAATGTAGATTTAAAGCCCTTTGATCCTTCTAGATTCACGAGAGCATCTAAGAAAATTTCTGGCAGTTAAGCTTTTATATAATGCTTGTGCACCCTAGCTCTGAATTTTCAATTGTATGGTGGTTGATCACCAAATTAGTGCACGCCGTGTTCTTTGCAGCATTTTTAAAGCAGCAGCCAAACAAAAATAATAGATCTGCAGATCATCTACAAGACAATATAATCCAGATATTGTGGATGGCTCTCCAACATCTCCGTTTGAATTATTATTTGAAAACAGACTTACATTTATAAGAGGAGAAAACAAATTAACTGGACAATTAACCAAAAAAACAAAAAAAATATTTAATTTAAAATGTTCATTATTCTTTTATTCAACCTCTAATGAACATTTGGAAACTACAATACAAAAAGAAAGGTTCATTATTTTGACACTTCTCCCCATAATGAAACACTGAAACGAACATCAAGTAAATCTCAAAGTGTTTGAAATTGATATGAGCAATGGTCTTTGTGAATAAATTGGCAATCCATTCCTCTTAAAAGAGTAGTAGAGGAATTCAACCAATCCTTTTTGAACCATCTATTTGATGTAGTAGTGTTGAATTTCAATATTCTTAGTTCTATTGTGAAAATTTGAATTCTTATTCATTTGTAAAGTACTTTGGTGGGATCACTTTTTATTTGATACACTTCTCTAACATTCTCCACAACCAAATTGTTTAGCAAGTTGTAAAGGAGGTTGCTTTGCACTCAATTTCTATAGTAGAAAGCGAAATTGTCAAGTACTATGAACTTATTGTTCCAAATTATATAAGAGTAATATAAGAGAGTCAACTCAATGCCTCATGATTCAATGGCATGTGTCATAGGCAATGGATGAAGTCTTGGCTCTCACTCAGATTGTGATGATAGAAATGTGATCAGTCAATCTCCACTTGACTTGAAGGGAATGGCAAAAGGAAACTGAACCTTTCAAATAAACCTCTATAAAGGCAGGGCACAAGCTCTTGAGCCCCCAAAGAATATGGAATTTATGAATGGCTTGATGTTGTTAATATATGTCTCTTCAGGTTTATTTATGTCGATCCCATGAAGAATGTTAGATTTTGTAAAAGTGACAATCTCGAGACATTTGGAAAATGGTTGAGCACTTGAACAACAGTTCCCAAAGGTTCAAAAATATGGAATTGAATAGGATAAAGTTGTTGTGAAGACACCATCAATTTTTTGGCATGAAATAATGGGCTAGATTGGTGAAAAAGGTCTATGCACCTTGAAATCTAAGGGAATAGCTAATGGGACTGTTGATTGTTTTTAAGATCCAAATTTGTATGAACTTTGTCTATATAAGTAATAACATCATGATAAGATTTACTCTAGCTCTATTAGATCTTATGGGATTTTGCATTTAGTTTATAATGATGTGTTTAGACTTGTGAATGCGCCTTCATTAAGAAAATTCTTGTATTACATTTCACTCATTAATGAGTTCTCTAAAAAATGTTTTTTTAAATTTTATGTTTTAGACAAAAATTTGAGGTCTTTAAAAGCTTGAAAGAGTTCAAACCTCTTTTGGAGAACTAGATGGAGAAGAAGATTAAAGTGTTGATAACAAACAATTGTGGAGAATCTATTATGCTAAATTTGAGAACTATTGTAAGAATAATGGAATTGCTAGACAAAAGACAACTCCATACATCCCTCAACAAAATGTAGATGTAAAGAGGATGGATATCTAACTCATGGAAAGGTCGTGTGATTAGGGGTGTTTGATCAAATTAACAGTTTGGTAAAGCAATACTATTTGTTATCTAATAAGTAAATCTCTTACATTAGCTCTTGTTTATAAAATCTTAAAATGTTTGGATGTGCTATAAGCCCTCTCTTTGACATCTCAAATTGTTTGGTTGGTATGCATACACATATTCAAAAGGAGAAGAGGTCTAAGTTGGATTTCAAAACCAGAAAATCTATATCAATTATGGTGATGGTGTGAAAGAATACATGCCTTGGAATCTTTAGACAAAAATGGAAGACTTGGGTCTTCTCCTATAGAGCAACATAGAGATAAGAGAAAAACAAATACATCTAATGCTGAAGACTAAGGAAATTGCACTTGAAGATGAACTAGAGGTTCATGAGGCAGCTTGAGTGAGGTAATTTTTATGAAGATTTAGGAGTAAGAACGACCCCATACTCCACTCCTAAGAAAGCCCACTTGACAAAGAAGAGAACCTAATAGGTATAGCCAACCTGATTTTCATTGTGTAATGACGATGAACCTAGAACTATGGATGCAATCAAGTTAAAAGAGAATAAGTCTTGGAAGCAAGCCATGGATGAGGAGATGGTAACCTTGAATAAAATCATGACTTGGGAGGTGGTTCAATTCATTAAAGAAAGGAAACATGTAGTATGCAAGTGGATTTTCAAGAAGTTCAATTTTGAGGAAAATTAAATAATACAAGGCATAAGAGGTGACTAAAAGTTATTTTTAGGTCAAAATAATTAATTTGGCGAGGTCTTATCTTATGTTGCAAAGCTTACATCCATTATATTGATGTTATCTATTGTTAGTGCATATGCCCTTGAGGTTGAGAAAATGGATGTCAAGACAATATATTTATATTGACATTTGGAGGAAATTTGTCACACCTTGAGCACTATGAGGTAAAAGACAATAAAATTTAGTTTGCATATTGAAAAATTATTGTGGTTTCATAAATTTGATACTTATGTTGTGAAATTGAGATTTGATAGAGCTAAGTTTTATTACTATATTTACTTTAAGTAAGCTGGTCATTTTATTTTTTCCATTTATATGTTGATGACATGTTTATCAATAAGGGGAGATCTTATGGTGTGATGTTGAGGCTTCTTGCCTATAGTGCCATCAACCGAGGTTCAAACCTCACGCGGTTGCTCTCTACTGCGTCAATAATTGAGATTGCTTACCCCCCAAATTATAGCCTTAATTTGGATTGTTTTTGGATTTTTTCTTGGGTTTGAAATAGGTTCTCACTCCTATTCCCATCAGTTCGTCGTTTGTTGCAGGGATCCATGGTTCCTTCGCAGTTGTTGTTGGTGTGCCATTTTCCTTTGAGTCATTTGCTATTGTCGTTTCATCTTCTACGAGTGTGCTTCTTGCTTTTGGTGCACCTTCTGTCATGAGATCATTTGTTGTTTCTATTTTCTCTAGTGTTGGTGCATGGTTTGTTGTGGATGCAAATTTCCTATCAAGGGTTTATTTGCTACTGTTGTTGGTGCACCATCTACTTTTGGTGCATTTCCTTTTGTTTCTGACCTTGGTGTTGGTGTTGTGCTCGTGCCAAGGTTTGTTCACCTCCTACAACTAGTGGTGTTAGGGTTATTTACAACCCTCTCCTTGGTTCCTCTACTACCACTCTCAATGGTGTGACAAAGCCTTCTATTGCTAGTGCCCCCTCACTGGTGCATGCTTTTGTTGTTGCACATAGCTTTGCTCAAGAAACTAGTTCTAGTTTTGCTCACCCTTTGAGGGAGAAATCTCATCCTCTTCACTATGCCAAATAATCTTTGATGACGGTTTCTGACCAGGATGTGGCGGAAAATGAGGACTTCTACCAATGTAGGGATCTAGTGTGCAGTGCATATTCTTCAATCTTTGGCCTTATCTTCTTGATCTTCACAAGTGGGTGCTAGATTCTTGGAGTCTTGTTGTGGTAAGTAAGATTGAGCTCTTCCCTTGTGCTAAAGGTTTTTCATTGCCTCCTTTGCCTCTTTTGAGGACATACATTTGGTGTTGGGAAAATTATGGGCTTGGGGGGAGCACCCTCTCTTTGTTAAGCCTTGGTCAACCTCCTTTAATCCTCTTACTGAGCCACTAAATGTGCATCCAATGTGAGTTAGACTTTCAAACCTCCCTTTGCATTTTTTAGAGGTTTCATGTTATGAGGCCATAGGCAACTCTATTGGCCGCTTCTTGAAAGATGGCAATTCCACTTCCTACATGTGTCACTCTAGTTTTGCTCGCATTCTGGTGGATATTGACATCTCCAAGCCTCTTCACGGGGATGTGGTTTTGATGGTTTGGGATAGGCCTTGGAATCAACCTCTTGATTATGAGGGCCTACCCATCAGATGTCATCGATGCTTCTACATTGGTCATCTAGCTACAAATTGTCCTCTCATGTGTTGCAAGGGCTTTGCTATGTGGTGGACGGATGCTAATGAAGATCACTTAACTGTCCATTCTCTCGATTCTTCGTTGGATGACTCCTCTCAAGAAAAGGATGAGTCTTTTACTTCTGGCGTAGCTCTGGTGTGTCCCTCAGACCTTATTGAGGAACCTCCTTCCCTAACCTCACAACTTGATTTTCCCTTGGCTTCGAACCAACTCTAGACTACTCATGTGGTGAATGACCAACCTTTACCTTGTCATTCTATGGTCCTCTCCTCACGTGTTGACAAGATTTTCGTGGGGTAATTCCCCCATGCTTCCCCTCATTTTAAGAATTTGGATAATGTCTCCTAGACTGTTGTAAGGGAGAAGAAAAGTCTTCCTATATCACTTCCCCAAACTCATGTTTGAGTGTTTGGTGAGAGGCCAACCCGTTCTAGGCCAAGTATTGTCTAAGAGGGACCCTGGGGGTCCCAACTCTTTCATTCGCTTGTTTATGTTCTCAACAACTAGGTTGTTGTTTCTCTCTTTTAGTTGTGTTGTTTCTCTGTTGTATTTGGCTAGCTTGGGCTTATTTTGCCTTGCCTTATGACAACTTTGTAGAGGATTGGGACCCTAGTTTCCCACTTAATTCCTTTCTATGGTCTTTTTATACAAGATTTTGGTCCCTTTCAAATTCCATGCTTACCTTAATAAAAAGTAGTAAGGATATGATCAAGGTCCTTAAGTCTTAGATTCATTATAGTTTGACATAAAGGAATTATGGGTTACTAAGTTCATTCTAGGAATGAATATTAGGAGAGATAGAGGCAACATAATACTTTGGTTGACTCTGTAAGAGAGGGGGACCACAATGTGCAAGGCCCCAGGTCACGGAGGGCCAAGATGCGGAAGGTTGCCCTAACTTACCTCAGGTTAGCGGGGTGTTAGGATATGCGGGATGAGAATGATAAGGACTATAAGGTCCTTCAATCACTCTACAAACCCGAAATGCAGAACAGGGCTAGGCGAGTCGATTTTCAAGTTCAACACTGTGCCTTAGGAAGCTCTCTGACTGAGGACGACAGCGCGGTCCTTGGACGACAACATGACGCGCTGGCGTCTCTAAAGTGTGTTAGCGTTCGTATGACCAGACAACTGCAAAGACAAGGTCAAACCTAGGAAAATGAGCTAACAACCTAGCTAACTACTACTAAAGGGCCAAAATAACATGATTAAGTAAACAAAATACTCTTTAATGTGATAAAGCAAAAATACAAGAGTTAAGGTGGCAAGGAGGATCTCATAAGGAAACTCGTTCCCCAGCTAGCTCCTTGAGAACATGTTCACCTACACACAAAGAGGAAGAAAATGTTGAGTGGCTATATAGGGGCCTGCCTCAGTCAAACCCCGCCTTGGTGTATCCACCTCCACAAACAGCCAAGAAAGCGAGATAAAGAAAACAATGTAGTAAAAAGCACTAAAGCACTACAAAACAGTGAGTGTGCTTACTCAACCAAGTGATAGAGGAGAGGAAAGGGAAGCTTACCACCTCCACCAAGAGCACTCAAGGCTGCTTGGGGGAGAAAATGAGGGTACTCAAGCCTCTGCTACAATGGTGTTGTCCCCAATTTTCTCTACCGAAGTGATGGAGTGAAGTTGTTGCTACAATGGAGTGCTTGAAATGCTTGGAGTGAGTGCAAGAGTGTGAGAGTGAGCTTGTGAATGAAGTGAAGAAGTCCAACTAAATACTTAGAGGATCAAATGCTTGTTAAGGAGTGAATTTGAAGGAGATAGTAAAGAAAATGGCTATATTTGGGTTGGTCGGACGAAGGGGGCATTACAACTTAACTCCCAATGATAAGTGTAACACCTCTGTAGGTTCAGCCATAGGAATCTGCCAAGGATGTAAGCGTGCCGCACGGGTGTCCTCCGGCAGAAATTCCTCTGTCGACACTCAAAATAGGTGCCAAGTGTGATGAAAGCAACAAGCTTAGGTGAAATTAAGCCTTCGAACTTGGTTTTCTAAAGTGGAGAAAGGTAATAGGGGAATTTGCATAAGGGGTGCAAATTCACTCCTATACATTTTGCCCCCACTTTAGCAAGCATGAGTACTAATGAGTGCTCGATAAAGTAGATCAAGGAACGAGTAAGGTTAGAAATGTATACCTAAATTGTCGAGGAAGTAGACCACGATCTAGCGAACTTGAAGGTGCAGGGAAAGTGAAGGACTTCGTAGCTGGTCGGAACTATGAAGTTGAAGAAAGAAAGTGTCTTACAGGCCTGCAGACCTGCAAGGAGGCAACCCCCATGATATCTCGCATGAAGGAAGCCCCATGAAGCAAGCGCCTTACAGGCCTACAAATTTGTAAGGAAGGCGTCCCCCAAGAACTCTAGCATGGAGGAAACCTAAAGGAAGCACCCTACAGGCTCTTAGTCCTGTAGGGAGGTATCCCCCAAGATATCTCACATGGAGGAAACCTAGTAAAGCAGACTCCGCAGAGTCAGGAAGCAGCCAAGTAGGCAAGTGAGCGGACAGTCGCATAGACCGTTGATAGATTGGAAAGCTTTCAAAGGGGTCCCTCGGGAACCCTTCAAAAGAAGAGAAGTCCACTCAAGGGACACATTGTTTGAAAGGCGAGGTCTAGTCAGGCTGCCCCCAAGCTAGACGTAAAAAAAATCGTTTGAGAAAAAATACTTTCAAAGGGGATCCCTCAGGAACCCTTTAAAAGGAAAGGGGTCCACTCAAGGGATGCATAGTTTGAAAGCAGATGTTTCCTTTCTATGATCGATCCATCATCAAGGGGTCCTTTTGAAAGATGTTCACTTCATCAAGGAATTTGAAAGAATATGCCCCCACGTGAGGGGAAGATCAAAGTTGTTCCCACCTCAGAGGTAGATTTCAAGTCATTTCTTTACAAACTCGTGATGAAGGAAACATGTTCCATTAGGGTTCCAAGTTGAGAATGTGATTATGAAGAAAGGTTTTCCAAGATCTTCAAGAAAAGATTGGTTGGCAACAAATGCATTTTCTGAAAATCGAAATGTTGAAAAAAGGCATTGTCACACATGAGAGGGACAACTCAAGCAAAGAAGAGAGAAAGATAAGGAGAAAGCAAAAGAGAGAAGACAAACAAAGGACACAAGGGGCTATGGTTTAGCGGGGTCAGATCTGTCCAAGCTCATATAGATAATAGGTAACTGTGGTGCAAGGAAAAAGATTATCAATCCCCAACCAGATCAGGAAGAATGCATAGAAAACAAAGTAAAAATAAAAAATTGGGTCAACATGGAAGGGAAGCCTAAATGCTCCCAACACTTTGTATCATCGCCAATTTATAGAAAATCAAGCACAAACATGGAAGAATGATAACACAAATAAAATAAGTTTTACGACACAAAAACCACATTTGTATCCAAGCACCAATAGGGGTGATGAGGGTCATCTAGGCACACATAGCACAATCACAGGGGAACACGTCACAAAACACACACACACACACAAGATCAAGAAGAGGCCTCCTCCTAACATTGATCAACCAAGAGGTCATCCGCTTCCCACTCTAGATCATGATAGGGGGAAGGAGGACGAGTCTGCAATGGTGGGATGTTAAGAGGAGCATCCGGCCCTCCCGCAACAAGGGCTAAGGAAGAGGGTCCCTTGAGATCCTCTCCACCAAGCTCTTATGAAGCTAGAATCAACGATTTTGCGAAGATTGCTAACAAGGCTAGAACTTCATCCATAGAGTTAAACATGCACCCCATAGGAGCATTGTGTCTAGCTTCAGTGGACAGGGAACGTTGGGCTTGAGATTCACCTCTAGGCTCGCCGAATGACTCGGGAGCAATGACACTCAGGGGAAGCCGAGACTGGTTTCGTCACTAAGACAAAACAAGTCAACGCGGGGCCACCTTGCGGAGAAGGCAGGCTCCTCTTACGTCCTTCACTGCTAGAAGGACCACCCTCCACCTTTTTCTTCGTTAGAGGAGATGAACTCCCCACATACGAGGCTAGAGGTGCGGAGGAAGAGGAGGAAAGAACTGCAACAGATACAACCGAGGTACTAATCATATCCACAGGTTTTGGAAAAGGTTGGATATCCAAAATGAACATCAACAAAGGTGGCTCCACCGAAGGAGTGATGAACACCTATACCCCCTTGGGGTTAGGTGCATTCGCGCTCACAAGGGGAGCCGGAAGCAGTGCAAAACTAGACTGGAGAGAAGTGAAAGGAAGGGAAGAGGGTGACACTCTGGGGGGCCTTGAAGCAGGGGCAGTCGTCTCTTCCTCCTTCTTTGAGCTAGAGGCCAGAGGCTGCGAAGGAATCGAAGGCTCCTGCTCAACCATGGGGACGTCCACTACGGCCGTTTCCGGCAGAGGAACAAATTCTTGAACAAGAGCAAGAGGAGTAGGTTGAGGAGCGACAGGGGGAGTCAGCTCAAGAGCCTCTATAGTGGGCCTCTCCCCGTTCATTGCTTTGGGGGAAGGAGCAGTAGGAGGCCACAGAGGTCGAGACAAAGAGGACTCTCCTTGGGAGACCTTCATCCTGTTATATCGAACAGGTCTAGGCTCCATCAGAAAAATAGGAAGTTCGAATGCAGGATGCTTAGGCTTTTGCCAAGCGAGCACCATAGGATTCTCCTACAGACGAGGAGAAAAATGTAATGGTACCATAGCAGAGCGAGAAGAAGTTTCAGACTAACCAACAAAAGAGGAAGGAGGATCATGAGACTGCTTCTCTTCTTCCTTTCTCCGTGCCTTAGCGGCATCGTTGTCAGCTTTTAAACAAGCCCTATGTGAAACAACATAAGGCGAGGGAGGGTATCTCACTTTCGACCTTAGATGCCCTTTCATATAATAAAGCTATGTTCAGTGCAGAAGGTTCGTTCTAGGCAGGAGAGGACCAACGGGCGTAGGCCAAGAGTAGCTACCACGAGCAACCAGTGGTCTATAACCGGTGTCGTGGATTACGTGTACGAAACCCTCATGGATAAATTTTAAGCATTTATGCACAACTGAGGGTACCGCATTCATTGCCACCAACCAAGGGATACTCAATTTCACCCTAAAGAGCTCAGAACTAGGGATAATGTCAAGTAGGAGTTTCACAGATTTAGGTCCCACCAGGACCGACAAGACAATACTACATAAGGGGGCATGGAAAGCCCGTCATGTGTGTGGATGGTACTCATAGGAGCATCATACCCATCTTTATGTAAGAAATTTATTAGCATAATCTCGGTTATTATGTTTACTTGTGATGCCAGATCAATGAGAGCACCCACTACGATGTTTCCATTGATCCACACGGGGATATAAAGAGGAGATGGTTCCTTATTAAAGCCCATCGATAGGTCTTGTGAAGTGAAGGTTATATCAGTACCACCGTCCATAGGCTGTGCATAGGGGATGGGTTGATGTAGGAAGGAGGCCATTACGCACACTAGACAATACTTTCACAGAGTCCCTAAAGGTCAAAGGATAAGACAGTGACCCAATTATGGTTTCGTTATGCAACACCTTTGGAACCTTCCAACTACGCCAACTAGGGGTCTCAGGTTGGGTTGTAAGGCGACAACCTCACAACACTCACACCTACAACACTCCTAGAGTATGAGGAAAGGAACTGTCAGTATCGCAAAACTAAACCAAAATGGTTCACGTTGGTTTCACCAAAAATGTAAGAGAGGGGGACCACCACGTGCAAGGCTCTAGGTCACGGAGGGCCAAGATGCAGATGGCTTCCCTAACTTACCTCAGCTTAGCGAGGTGTTAGGATATGCAGAACGAGAATGATGAGGACTATAAGGTCCTTCAATCACTCTACAAACCCGAAATGTGGAATGGGGCTACGCGAGCTGATTTTCAAGTTCAACATTGTGCCTTAGGAAGCTCTCTGCCTAAGGATGAAAGCGTGGTCCTTGGACAATAGCGCGACGCGCTGGTGTCTCTAAAGTGCATTGGCATCCGTACGGCCAAACAACTGCAGAGACAAGGTCAAACCTAGGAAAACGAGCTAACGACCCAACTAACTACTACTAAAGGGCCAAAATAATGTGATTAAGTAAACAAAATACTCTTTAATGTGATAAAGAAAAAATACAAGAGTTAAGGTGGCAAGGAGGATCTCACAAGGAAACTCGTTCACTAGCTAGCTCCTTGAGAACACGTTCACCTACACACAAAGAGGAGGAAAATGTTGGGTGGCTGTATAGGGGCCTGCCTCTGTCAGACCCCGCTTTGGTGTTTCCACCTCCATGGATAGCCAAAAAAGCGAGATAAAGAAAACAATGTAGTAAAGAGCACTAAAGCACTACAGAACAGTGAGTGTGCTTACTCAACCAAGTGATAGAGAGGAAAGGGAAGCTTACCACCTCCACCAAGAGTACTCAAGGCTGCTTGGGGGAGAAAATGAGAGTACTCGAGCCTTTGTTGCAATGGTGTTGTCCTCAACTTTCTCTACCAAAGTGATGGAGTGAATTTTTTGTTGCAATGGAGTGCTTGAAATGCTTGGAGTGAGTGCAAGAGTGTGAGAGTGAGCTTGTGAATGAAGTGAAGAAGTCCAAATGAATGCTTAGAGGATCAAATGCTTGTTGAAGGAGTGAATTTGAAGGAGAGAGTGAAGAAAATGACCATATTCGGGTCGGTCGGTCGAAGGGGGTGTTACAACTTGACTCCCAATGAGAAGTGTAACGCCTTTGTAGGTTCAGCCGCAGGAATCTGCCAGGGATGTAAGCTTATCGTGCAGACTTCTGCACACTGCGCGGGCGTCCTCTGATAGAAATTCCTCCATCGACGCTCAAAATAGGAGCCAAGTATGTTGAAAGCAGCAGGCTTAGGTGGAATTAAGCTTCCAAACTTGGTTTTCTAAAGTGGAGAAAGGTAATAGGGAAATTTGCATATGGGGTGCAAATTCACTCCTATACAAACTCAAAAGAAAAAAAATTGTCTTTGTTGTTTTCAATATGTAACATTATACATTAGTGAATGTTCTTATTCTTGCATAATCAAAGTTTTTTTTGTGGAAGAGTGCCTTGAGTTAAATGGTAAAAATGATGGCATGTGTAATGTTCAATATGTTTCTTATTATATGGACAAAAGATAGCTTTGAAGGGGCACTAGAACCCTTTACAACAAATATTAACCAACACAAAATCTAGCTAACAATACACTTATAGCCAAGCTTCCCCACAACACAACTAAACTACTAACGAATAGGCAACCGAAACCTAAACAATGTTGGACATCTTCCTAGTTGTCCTTGCACCATTAAACCAAGGATGGGACTTTGAAACAAATTTATGAAGACCTCTCTTCCTTCTTTGAACAATTATCCAAAATATATCTGTAGATGTCTAAATTTGGACACTTAATTTATCCAAATTCATCCCCTTTCGTCTTATTTTCGTTAATTAAGTAATACTACTATTATTTAATTAATATCTTTAATTATGCCAAATCCCTAAGGTATTTAATCAATAATACCTTATCTCTTTAATCCTCCTTCCATCAATTGAATTAAATAAATATTCCATTTATTTAATTCCCTTCATGTCACATCCTCCATCATTTTTATCTTAACCTAATCCATCTTCTAATCTCATCATTAGGATGCACATGCCTAATCTTTGATTAGGAGGTGTCACATCCTCCAACTTTTGCAAGTTGGCCTCTAATCTCTCTTAGCCACCTAACCATCCTCTAATCCTTCACTAACTAGCCTAATCAACCTCTCAAGGAATTTTTAATTCCTTTTATCCTTCCAAGGAATATTAAATTCCTTTTCTCTTCCCCATGTCCTTTATGACATGTGTCCTTAGTCAACCCTATTAAAGGCTTTCTCCTTTTGGACAAGGCACTCCACTTCCCCATGTGAATTTTTAATTCACATTTAATCCCCCAATGCATTTAAGGAATTTTAAATTCCTTCTCTCATCCCCATGAGAATATTTGAGGAATTTTTAATTCCCCACTTGTCCTCTCACCCACATGGGGACAAGTACCTCCTTTATGAGGAGATCTTGTCCAATCCCAAGGTACTTTGTACCCCCTCCATGTCATGTACTTCTCCTTCCACCTCATGTCCACTTCACCTTTTAGGGCTAAATCACATGCCACATGTCAAGATGTGAGGGCTTGTGAGTTCTCAACTCACCTTAGCCCTACATCTTGATATTTGGTGGCTCAATCTTGACCCTCCATTCCCCCTAGGAATTCTCAAAAATCCTATAAATAACCCCTCTTTTCTCTCATTTTAGGGGAGATCATTTGTGCTAGCCAAACTCTTGCAGTTTTGTTTCTCAACCAACACTTAGCTATTTTCATGTTTCCAAGCATCATTTGCATCTCATATCTCTCATCTTGTGCCATCCAAGGAGCATACATGTCGAAGATCGAAGGGCCAACCAAAGGATCGACTCAACGCAAGGTATAAAGTTCCATTTCGTTGCTTTGTCTTGCATTGTTTCCAACTTAGGCTAATCTTGAGGTGTAGGTTGTTTCAAGTTGTTTATTTTCACTCTTTTACTTGTTGCTTGCTTCCTAACGCTCACATTCGACCTATCACAATATCATTTTAAAACTCAACCAATCATGGAGAGGGGAGGATCCTCCTCCACCACGACCACATCTTGGATCACCCCATTTGTTGAGAAAAAAGGTCTAAGGAAGTTGAATGCAACACTAAATCTGCCAATCAATCAATTACAAGAGTCCCCCCAAAGCCCACCATCTAGGAAATGAGGCCAAATAGTGCTTAAGTTGCCATCACTAGATCAATAGAAGTCCTTTCAAGGGTCGATGAAATATTTAAAGTCACATCACCCCTAGGGGGAGTCACCATAAGAGGAGCACCCATGAAAACATGATCCACTGATAGGTTGGTAGGAGCCTCATCCACTAGAGGGGAAGAATCAATAAGGGAATCCGCAATCAAATGATCGAGGAGGGAATTGTGCCACCAAGTAGTAAAGCTCACAATCTTGTGGCAGCAACACAAACATTTAGTAGCAAGATGTTGAGTAACAAATCAATTCTTGTAATGGAATTGAAGGATCTCATAATCCAATGGTTGCAACCACTTCCTATCCTCAACCAACAAGATGTCATCTTCATGGAGAGGCTTGGAAATTCCACCAAAATACAGGCAAAGGTGGAGTGGCCCATGTTAGATGTGGTAGAATCCATCTTTAGAAAATGACATAGTATTTTCCAATATCCTCAAAGAAAATTTCTTCCTGGAATTGAAGAGGGAGGTAAGGAAACATTAGCCAAACATGAACAACACTAAGAGATTCAATCATAAGGTTGAAAGAGGGAAACCATGGCTTGAGAGAGAGGGAGTGCTCACCCCACATCCATAATTGACCATTCAACATTCACCTCCAAGTCCTCTAGAGTTTGAAAACATGAGATAAAGAAACCCTTGGCACAAAGAAAAAGCTCAATAATTCCTTCAATGAGAGGCCTCCATGACTTCAAAACCCACTTGTGTAAGTCTAGGAGAGAAGATCAAAATTTGTTAAATCCACAAATCAACCTATGAGGAGTGTAAAATATTTCATTTTCAACCACCTCTTGTCCACAAACCATGACCATGGAAGAGTGAGAATAAAAAGGGTTTGAGGCTTTCCACATTGAGAATGACAAGTAGAATGAGAAGGGCCCCTCGAGTTGGCCATGGTTGTATCAAATCTCTATTGCTCTACCCCAACCATGCAATCAATAGTTGAAAAATGATCAAGAGAATCCATAGTAGCTTGTAGAGACCCATATCCATTACTAGACCTGAAAAACCCAAGGTCATCACCAAGAATTGCACCATGGGAAGGCGAAGGAAGAGCAGTCAAGGCCATCACAAAAGAAACCCATGGTGAGAGCGCACCCACAATGGGTATCCACTTTGTGGCAACAAGAGATTAAACACTAAGGTTTGAGACAAAAGGGACAAGAGTGACACCATCTATTCGAACATTACATTGTATAATGTTAAATATTTTAATGTTGGAATTTATATGTATTAATGGTTTGTACAAAACCAATTATTGCCCAATCAATGGGATTCCTAAGTAGGTTTATGTCCAATCTAGACAAAGAACATTGAACTTTTATTGAGGATCTTTAGACATTTTAATGGTAATTCGCAATATTCTATTTGTTCTCAAGGAGAACCTAAGTTAGGCAAGGAGCTAAATATACAAGGTTTCATTGATGTGGATTGGGTTAGTGATATTGATAACAAGAGATACACTAATGATTATGTTTTAATCTCTTTGGTGGTGTACTTAGTTGGATGAGCAAGAGGCGAGATGTGGTTTCTCTTTTAACAATGGAAGTTGAATACATAGTGCTTGTAAGGAGGTTGTTTTAATTTAAACATTGTGTTTAGATATTGGTGACAAGGTATAATACAAATTGATTGTAACAGTTTAGAGTTTTATTTTTGGCCAAAAACCTTATGTTCCATGAATAGATAAAGCACATGGATGTGCAGTACATTTTTCTTCATAAAATGGTGGATGAAAAGGGTGATGATCAAGAACGTGGAAGATTCTAAGAACAAATTGTACTTATTGACCAAGCCAATGAACCCAAAAAAAGTATTTATAGTGCATATAGACTATGGACATTACCCCTAACTTTTATGTGTTTGTTTATTTATTATTCCTTTATGCTTTTTCTTTTGCAATTACCTGAAATTTAGGTTCGGTTTATTTACACCTCATAAGATTGTAATATTTTATTATTGTAATGTGCCATAATTATTTAGCCCTCATAGAATGGGATACCACACTTGACTTCGAATGTTAGGTATGTCAAGGAGATAAAAAATTTAAAGCATGATGAAGGGAGTTATAATATAGGCATGCAATAAAATTTGTAATAAAAAAGAGTTACATATAAGTTGGAATGATTCTTGGAAGTTGGAGAAGAATCATGACTTGAGAACCCAACTTGGAAGTTGGCACTTGGGTGCATGGATATGTCTTCATTAACCTATTTATTTAGTGTTCACATTAATAGAAGAAGAGACAATATTTTATGAATGGAAATCTTGTTAGAATTTCTTTAAAATTTGGGCATGGTATATTTAAGTTGCATGTAGATTCTCATTGTACTTGCAATCTTATTTCTAGTTTAGTAGTAATTTGCATTTATTTTTGTGGTTAATTTTTTTCTTGAAAGGGTTTTCCCAAAGTTAACATGTTATGATATGTGTTTGTTGTTTTTCTATTTTTTCTTATTCATTAATCTCTATTAGACTATTTATTGTTTGTATTTCACACTTTATTCTTTCATTGATTATGAATTTTATCCCCATCCTAAACTATAACCTCATGTATACTATTGAAATAGTTTAATACTTGCTAAGGGTTATCATTCATTATTTAATAATTTGATCAATGTATTAGAAATTCTTTGTAAAAACAACGAACTTGTTCAATCATATGAAATGTGTGCTATTTTTTTAAGCTAGGTAAGATGGTTTTATTGGAGCCCATTCCCTTAGAAGGGTGAAACTACAAAGATAGATAGACACATCATAATAGTTCAAAATGAGCAACTAAAAATCAACCAATAATCAACTTGTTTACTGACTTGTTTTTCTCATGGGATCACATAGACATTTGAGATGTGAACTTCTTTCTAGATCAAGATTTTCTATGTGAAAATATGATCCAAACATCCTTACTGGGACTTCGACTTCAATGGTTGAAATAGAGCTCTCATATATTTTAGAACCAAGAGGGGAGTCCACAAACCGAGCACCAATTGGCAGAGGACTTGCTTGAGAGAGAGGTGATGAGAAAATTGGAGGGAAAGCTAATAGAGTATTCGAAGGAAAAGGATACCTATACTCATGCACAAGGATTGAAAAAGGAGAGAGGATCCACCAACATAAATGGTGAAGGATGCACTTGCATAAAAACTATTTAAGGCTTCAAAATGGGTACCATAGTAGAATCCACAACCAAAGGAGCTTGAGAAGCACCAAGGAAATTGCAGATGGTAGTGAAATTCTAATAGATAAAGGGGCTACTCACCTATAGAAAAATCTATGGGAATCAAAGAAGAAATTCCACCCAAGGAGACACTAATTGAAAGATGGCGAGGCTTTGTGTCCTTCCACCATGAAGCCTAATCAATAGCTTTTTGGTTGAGTCTTGTGCATGCCTCTACCATATGAACCAAGACCATGAGAGTTGCAACAACTAAAGGCTTCCTTCTCATAAGCTCGCTTCTATTTCTAAACATGATCTTCTACGTTGAACCAAATCTTATTAAGAACAACCTTCAACAAGTTTGTTTCCACTTGGATGTGAGTGAAAGTAGGGTGGGAAAGTGCATTTGTATCATTTGATAATAATAGGAATGTGCCTAAGACATTTCTAATTGCCTTCACACTAGAATATATCCCAAACAATTGAGGAAGATAAATTAACCTAATCTAGAAAGAGGGTCAAAAGATGGTTGCCAAGGCATTATTAACAATGTCACCTTCCTATAAACCATAACTTGTAATGTCCCTTTTTAATAAATCATCTTATGTGGGCCCTATTGTTATTTTATTGATAAGTATATAAATATATTTTTATAAAAGGGGCCATAGTTTAGAATTAACAAATAAATAATAGCTTATGGGGGGCTTGGATTTCTAGAAAGAGGTGTTATAATCCTAAGGATGTTTGGTAGCTTCTTCATGACTGATTCTTTTAAGGAAAATATGGCATTAGAACTTGTACCCTATTTGTACTATGTATTGAAGTGTTAAGTTTTTGATAAGGTAAGCAACATTTACAGGGTGTTGTACCTTTTACACAGAGGGCCCTTAGGGCCAAAAAAGAGCTAGTTCAAAATAGGATATGAACTAGAAAGAGATTACAAACAAGAGCCACAAGGCTTGACAAAATAGGCAAAATAGGCCACACACAGAACAATACCAGAACACGAACAACTGACAGACAACAAGTCGGAAGAAGTACTAAGATTAGACAACCCCTGAATCAGGGGGGATAGGATTGACTCCCAAAACCCGAGGCCGTGGTTTGGGGAGTCCCTTCTTCTTTTTCTTCTACATAATAGACCAGGAAGGCTTGGAGCCAAGGTCAACCAAGCGAGGCGAGATGAGCGGTTCATCCACAGCCACAACAGACAAAGAGCCACCATGTAGTGAAGCTGGTAGCACAGGGGAGGAGTTAGGATCATTCAGGGGATCAGTAGCATTGTTCAGCAAGGGACAGGCATAATCAGTTGGCGTAGCGATAACAGATTTGGGCAATGGTACCTCAAAAGGGATAGTTGGAGGAGGAACCTAGGGGGCCACAACCACCAAGGAAGAGTCCTCCATAGAAGGAACCACCAAAGGGGGAGAGCCCACTGTGAGATGGTCTGAGTGAGCATCCTTCCACCAAGTAGCAGTGCCTTTGTGGCGAGCCAGGGGGAAACCAAAGGCCAAATGACCAACAAAGAAACATCTCTTGCATCGAAAAGGGAGCCCCTCATAGTCCAGAAGCTGTTTCCAAGGTTTTTCCTCCACCATCAAGACCACATCGCCATGGAGAGGCTTGGAGATGTCCAAATCGATTAAAATATGAGCCACCGTAGTATGCCCAAGATCCTAAGACATAGAATTCACCTTTAGAAAGATACCAATGGCATTGCCAATAGCTTCAAAACAAGAATCCTCCCAAAACTAGAGAGGGAGATTCGACAGATGAACCCAAATTGGTCTAATATTTAGTGGCTTCGTTAGAGGGTTGAACGAGCGAGACCAAGGTCAAATGAATAACGAATGGACATCCCACATCCACACCCAATCAAGCACTCGGTCACGATCCTCGGGGAGAGTAAATGTTGCAAAGAAAAAGCCTCTAGCACTGGGATAAAGGTCGATTGGTCTAGTAACAATAGGTTTCCAGGAAAGGGAAACCCACTCATGGAGATATGGAAGGGAGGGCGACAAGCCGTTGAACCTACAGACCACACCCTAACGCATATAAAAATCCTTATTCTCAACAACCTCTATCCCAAAGACCACCACAGGGGAGGCACGGGCACAAGGCAAAGGCCAAACCCTAGCCTGAGCAGGAGGTTGGGCATGAGCAACATCATAAAAGAATATATGTTTATGAGGAGGAATAGGGTCCCCATCCACACAGCCCTGTGTAGCACCAACAACACCGAGCTAAGGGAGAATTCCAAATAGAGGAGGATCAAAGCCAAAATCCACCCGTAAAGGAGGGATTTCTCAACCATCAACAGGAGCAAGGGGACCAATCCGATTTCTCCTACCCAGCTTCTCACCCGCGTTAACACCAACCCACCCAGCAAGGGGAAACCCGTCCGCAACAGGAAGCAGAGGAGCCCTGACTAAAGGACCAAACAGTGCAACCTCGTCCTCCAGTGCAGCCCCACCCAAACAAACCTACGCGACATCGTTCAAAATATTTTCCCATTGGGCATCGCTTCCGCTCCCATCCATTTTGATCATTATTCAACAAGTGTATTGAAGTGTTTAGTTGCCTTTGAGACAATTACTAATTTTCATACTTTTTCTCTCATAGTTTGAGCCTTGTATTCAATGCTAAAATTTAAGGATGAAAATATTTAGTGTTGGAGTTTAGAGGATGAAACCCCTTTAGTTTCTTGAGGGAAATCTCATATAGTGGTTGTATTTGGTTTCCTGAGGGATTCTTTGTGTTTTATTAGCTAATAATTTATATTTTTGGAGCAATAATATATTATGGAAGCATATTGGACTCATATTTGTGTGTTGGATATTTGAATATCCAACATATTTATGAAGATTTATATTATTCATGTAATCTATTTCTACATATTTCAAGCATTGATATTTATTTGAATAAAATATATAAAATTATTATTCACTTATTATATATTCTCACCTTGCCCTTTAACGATCTTAGCGATAAAAAAGTGGTGAATAACAATATGTGCTCATTGTATGCTCTCACTTTGTCCTCACAAGGCCTTGGCGATTAGGAAGTAGTAAATATTTAGTTTTAAGATTTGTGGAGGACATCAAAATCATATTAGAGCTAAGATCTTGCTAGCTTATGGGTATAGTGAAACAAAAAGGTCCATGATAGAGGAGGGAATATAAGATTTTCTTCAAGATGGCCTAATAGGCCTCCAAATGAAGCAATTCAAAATGATAGAGGTGTTGTTAATGGGCCAAAAGAGAATTAATGAATTGTTGATAAGGTTGTATGGGATTTAGATGAATACAACTAATAGCATCCCTTTATAGAATCAAATCCACACAAAAACAACATAGAGGAGAAAGTTTATCTACAAATAACTGGTCGACAAGAGTTCCATTTTGAAACCTATGATGCCCATGTTCTTAGAAAGAGTAGAAAAAATAAATCCCAATGCTTCTTCCATGGAATAACTTGATAGATTGTTCAAATAATATCAAGGAAGATCTAGAGATTTCAAAGTGATCATATCTTTTGATAGATATTTGGAGCTATTAGGAAAAAGTGTTCAACCTAGAAGAGGTCAAGGAAGTAACCAAAATGATAGTGGGAAAGAATTAAAGTATTAAGTGAACAAGCTAATTGCATTGAATTTTTATGTAACCAACAAGATATCTGCCTAGCCTTGGTTGCAAAAATTTTAGACTTACTTCACACTCAACCCCATAATGGAAGAAGATGCGATTCAATCGTCCATATTAAATTTAAAGAGTATTGCCTATGATTGGTGGCACGGTGATTTGATCACACAGAGACACGAAATTGTGTGAACTTGTGAATTTTTTTGTCAAATGTTGTTGATAAATTTAAGAGAAAAGGAAGGAGAATATTCTAGAATCAAACAATAAACTTTGGTGGACGCATATGTAGTGGAATTCTAGAGAGTTGTAGTTACGGTACCCAATGTATTAGAAAAGAAGACCACTTTCATATGTGTTTAGGGTTCATATGAGCCTCTCAACTATTTAGTTAAGGACTTTGTGTCATCATCACTAGAAGGTACTATCCAAAGAGCATTGATGCTTGAGCCATTTGTGCCAATGAATAAATTTTTATCACAATCAAACCAAACACTATTGAACTTTAGTAAGGAATATTTTAGAAAGGAGGATTCAAATCACACTAAAAAAAAGGTACATTGTAACCATCTGTAGAAAAGAAGTTAGAATGACAAATCATTGATCATTAACTTGAGAAATTATTAAAGGATAGTAGCAACACACATTTTAGTAAACTTGTAGTAATTTCATAGCCAAAATGACTTGAATGGAAGATGAGTAAAATTTAGGCCTATAAATTTGATATTGAATATGTTAAAGTGAAATAACATAGTAGAAGTTGCTTTGTCAAGAAAACTCACTCTATGCTCCATGTCTAATGTTTCAATGGATTAGAAAGCTAATATTTTAGTAGAATATTAAAATAATTTATTTTCTATTGTTATCATGGAAGGAAAGTTACAAGATGATAGGTACAAAGTAGTAAATGAACTAATCCTTTATAATGATAGAGTTTATATTTTCCTTGAGTAAAAAATAAGAAAGAATTTTGATAACAATCCATAATATGCTAGTGGTGGATTATTTTGGATATTTCAATACATATAGAAATATCAAGGAAAGGTTTTCATGGAAGGGACTTAAGGATGATGTCCTTAAGCATGTTAGAGAGTGCCTAGCTTTTCAACAATATAAGATGAAACAAACTTTTATAGTACAACTATTGTATCCCTTACCAATACTATATAAAAAAAGGAAGAGTATTTTTATAGACTTCATCATCTGTATTCCACAAGTTCAAGGTGAGGATTGTATCTTTGTTGTAGTGAGTAGACTATATGCTCATTTCTTTGTAATAAATTTAGAGTTCAAGGAACTACAAGTGGTTGATTTAATTTTTAGAGAAGTTTTTAGACTCCATGGATTGTCTAGGAGCATAGTGAGTGACAAGGACAATAGGTTTCTTAGTCTATTATGGAATAAGTTCTTTCAGTTGACTAGCGCAAAGTTGACTCCTAGCACTAGTTATAACCCTCAAACAAATGGACATCATAAATTGTGAATAAATGGATTGAGAGGTATTTAAAAAATTATATAACAATTCAATAATTAGTTTGAATCAAAGATCTTCTAGAGCATTCTGATAATACAATTCATCTTATATCCATAAGTATAAGTCCATTCAAATCTTTGTATGGATGTGATGTTTTATATTTTGTGGATATGATTTTTACAAATAATAGAGTTCCACGAGAAAGAGACTTGGTTCAATAAAAGCCAATAAATTATAAAAAGTACCTAAGGAAAATGTTTAACAAGCTCAAAATCAACAAAAAAAATTATGCAGATCATCACCAATTGGAGATGATTTTGAGGTTGGGGATATGGATTTTTTAGGTCACAACCTTACAATCTTCTCTCAAAAGGAGTGGCACTAAAAATCTTAAGTCATGTTTCTAAGGATCTTATAGGATCTTGAAGAGAATTGAAGAAGTTACTTGTAATTTAAAATTGTCAAAATATAAAAAAATCTATAACATGTTTTTCATGCTTCATGCTTCAAAAAGATGCATGGGTAGCATATCACACCCTCAAAAGAGTTTCCTCCAGTTGATGATAAAGGAAGTTTAATTTTGGTACCTAAAGCTATCATAGATGGGAGAGAAAAATTTAAAAAAATGATAAATCACAAAGTAATTGGTTTGATGGAAGAATCTCCATATTGAGGATGCTACATGGAAAGAAGCACAAATTTTGGAGAACCCTAATTTCAATTTCTTGTGGTAAAACAATTTTGGTAAGGGAAAATAGCCATATCCATTTTCTAAGAATAAGTCATCAAGAGACCCATAACCTAAATTTTTTATTTCTCATAAGTTGTTGAGGCGATGCAAGGAACATAATTTAATAATTTAAGTTAAGTTGTCCTAAAATGTAACTTTGTTATATTCATAAAAGACAACTTATGTTTTATTATTAAAAATTCATAGTATCTCTAAAAATGGGGTCCAAAATCAATGTTAATTAAAATGGCTTTCTAGACACTTCAAAAATATGATTTTGGAGGGAAAAGGAGAAAAAAATTATCATATTCCCTCAAGAGTCTATTTAAAGAGGAGTTGAGCTTTAAATAAGGTTACTGATTCGTATACCAAACTCAATTTCTCTCAAGATCTAATGTATATTAATCTTTCTTTCTAAAGACAAAAACTCTTTTGGCATTTATGGATTCATTGATAAAAACCCACCTATTCATCTAAGTGATTCCATCTAGTAGGAATAACTAGTGAGTTGATGGTTTGCAGTTATTGTCCAAATTTAATTTAATATTTGTAGTAGTCATTGAGTTTATGAATTTTCATACTTGTTATTAGTCTTGTGATGGTTTTAGATTTTTTTATATTTAGTGGCAATTATTATTATTATATTGTTCACTAGTTGTACCAATCCTTTCTCCAACCATATTGATGTTGATACTAGTCATACTATAATGGTTATTTTAATAGCAAGAGTATAGCTTTGTTTAAGGTATTAGTGTACCTTAATAACCTAATTGCAATTTTAAATATTTTCAAGGACCACTACATTTGTCATCCCTAGTTGTACACCTTGAGGTCTCAATGTGTCATACATTTATTTCAAAGGAATTCATACCATATATTAAGTGTTGTTGGGTTGTTGTACAATTTTGTGAGGTGTTGCAATTCATTTTAACGTAT
>VDFB02006927.1:136480-182247 GCA_007258455.2 Sequoia sempervirens | reverse complement strand
GTTGCATCTTGATTCTCAGTAATGAGAGCTTCTCTTTCCTTCTTGGTTAACAGGTAGATTTCTATATAAGCTGTAATGTATTTTCTAAGTTTTTCTAGTATAAATGGAAGTAGTTTGAAGACACAGATTTCTTTGTACACTGGTGATTGTGCCAAATTTGTAAATGTTGCTTATCTGTCTCACCCACAGTAGAAGCAACCAGATTCGAATCCACCTCATATTGTGTTCTAGAACGGTATTTATCTCAAAGTTAATCATTTGATTTTGAAGGCTTTCAAGGAATGAAATCGCATTTTATGTTTTACTTAAATGGTATTTTATAATCAGTTGTTAAAATCAACACTGTGAATGAATGATATTGTGTGTTAATCACAAGTTAATTTTGTTCTTCAGTTTTAGTTAGCAAATTCATTGAAGTTATCAAAGTCTGGTTAAGGTTGGATGAATTATTGTTCTTTTCTGTTTCAAAACCCTGGTCTACCTTTTTTTTATATTTCTTTAAAACCCTTGGTTAGTATTAGGATTTATTTCATGTTTGATCTTAGAGCAATCCAGAACCCTAACACCAGTAGACCCCTTGAATATTACTGTTACATTGGCCACTGAGCAACATCAACACAGTTGAGACCCAACTACCAAGACCTTGGGAGCTTAGGCATCCATGTGTTTCCTTTCTCTTTCAGGAGAAGCAGAGTAGCAATATTCTGCTTGCATTGTTGTGGTGCCAAAATCGCCATCAACAGGTCCTTTTCGATATTCCTTGGTCCTCGTTCTTGCTTTTATCCTTGTCCTCTTCCAAATCAATAACCAAAGAGTTGTATTGTGACTTTTCCAACTTTTCAGACATTGCATTGATGATAATGGCATTGTGCCTTGCCATTTTATGGTTCTGTTCCACAATAGTTTTCATGTTATTTTTTATTTTAACAATTTTAGCTTCTAGAGTCTTATACTTATCCTCAATGTCATCATCTCATATTCTAGTATTTTTCTTTTTTTGTTTTCCTTCTTCATTGTTAAGAGCAGACAACTTCAATTCCAGTTCCTCCAACTTGATTTTTAGAACCCTATTTCTAAGATTAAGATCATTAAATTCTTGATAGGCCCATTTCATAACCCTAAAAATATCACCAACGCCACTTCTAGTAGAGGCAAGGATATCTCCAAACTGATCCTGGTCTAAAATGAGGTTAAAATCATCCAAGTTAGGGGAGATGGGAAATCTGGTACCATCATCTCTGAAAGAGGCAGGAGGGGTAGAGACAAAGTTTCTACTAGCTTCAGGGTTCTCATGTTTGTCCTCTAGAGAGTCTACAGAGTAGGAAACCAACTTATTGGCAGTGGAGCCCTTGAGAGTGAGATTCTTTAAGGGAACCGGGAAGTCAGGGTAGATCTTAGGGTTAGCTTTCGTGAGCTGGGGTTTACAAAGCTGGGTTTTCTTACCAAACAGAACAGGGGGCAGGTGGGCTTCAACAATTCTCTTTGAGTTAGGCTTAGAATGATTCTCCAAACCACCACTGTCTATATCATAGTCCTCAGACACCATGGAGGCAACCGGTTTGGATAAAGCTAGCAGGCTTTGATAATGTTCATATATTAACCTAATAAGACCAGGATGAAGAATTGGGTATCTCTTGGGATTTTTCTTGTGGTCCTCAAGGCTATTGCTCAAAAAATAGAACAAATAATGAGGAAGAGAATTTTGTACCCTATGGTGGAAGTGGTTAAGGATAGCAAAGTGATGACCATAAACTCTGGTGAATCTCCTGTCCAAGGTAATATATTCCATTATAACATGAAGCACCTTTCTCCAAAGCACCTTGATGGTGTCAATTTCAAAATAGATGTTGGAAACTTTGACCAATTTCATTTTCTCCTTTTATTTCTTAGGGAATTTGATTACCGCCTCATCTAAAAACCTTCTATCATGATAAAACTTCATGCCCTTAGTGGACATTCTAGTCACCTCACCTATGATTTTCTCATCTAGTTTCACCTTTCTCACAAAGAGGATTATTTTCCCATCATTCCAGTTCTTCTCAAAATATTCAGTAGTCATAGGATCAGGCCCATGAATTTTTTCTAGGAATGGAACCAAACAACCTCTCACAACCTATTTCCAGACCTTAGCATACCTCGTGTGCACTTTGTAGCTTTTTGGCTTGATTCTTTTCCTGTCCCCCCCATTTTCATATGCACCTCACTACAAACTTTACCAGCACCGAAAACCTGTTGCAAATTTATGCAGCCATTCCAATGAACCAAAGTGTGCCACTTTTTCTCATCAGCTAAGTTATTTGACACGGCCCCATCAAATCTCTTGATTTCAATGTACTTATCCCTTTTCCCTATCATCATTAAAGATATTTTCCTCTTTCCCATGCATTACATCACAATCTAATAAGGCCCTAACTTCAGCTCCCAAGTCCTTGAAATTATGCCATGTGTTCAAACCTTGCCTCTTAACCCCCTCATTCGCAAAGTTATCTGCCATGATGTTAGCTTCCCTGTAGATGTGTGATACTTTAAATTTATCAAACTTGTCTAGAATAGATTTTGCTTCGTCAATCCAATTATTATAGACCAAGAGGGGGGGTCCTACCTAGGAGACAGTCAATGATGTTTTTGGAGTCCCCTTCAAGCCATAAATATTTTATATTAAGATTATGTGCTAAATTTAAAACATGAAAAACTCCTATAGCCTCTTCCACATGGTTGGTTTGATGACCTAGGTAAATGGCCATAGCTGCCATAAATTTACCATTTGAGTCCCTTAGCACACCTCCACTTCTGGCCATCCCCAAATTTCCCTTTGCAGTGCCATCAAAGTTGGCTTTAATCCAGCCATTTGGAGGAAAGGTCCAACACACACCCTCCCTACTTTTCTTAGCTGGCTTGGATGCCTTAGAAACATCCATTTTAATATTCCAATCCTTGACTATCATTAGATCATAGGGAGTACACATGACAACTTCAAGGTTAAGAGCTTTTTGGGGAATAACATTGAATTTTTCCTTTATAAGCCTATTTTTTTTCAAAAACATTAGTTTTTGACATCTCCTTATCCTTGAAAAGTCTATTATTACATTCCTTCCACACTCCCCAAACAAAAAAAGGGAAAATAAAAGCCCATAACATTCGAATAAAAGGATTTTGAGATGGGGCTTTCCATTGTGAAAAGAAATCTTCAATGGACTGGGGGAACACCCAAGAAATATTCCAAAGGGCTAAATTTTTTTCCCATATTGTAGAAAAAAATAGACAGTGGAGAAACAAGTGGTTTGTTGACTCCGCCTCACACTTGCAAAGGTAACATCTGTTAGGGATTTGAAATCCACATTTGCAAAGATTATCCACCGTGAGCACCTTATTTTGAAGCAGAATCCAGAAGAAAATGTTGAATTTAGGAGTCAAGTGTTTAATCCACGCTTTAGACCAGAAAGAAGGGGAGGCTTGAGAAAGAGACAATAGAGAAATAGTTGAAGAGACAAAGTAGTTACCTGAAGGGTTGCCCATCTAGACAAGATTATCATCCAGCTGAATCTGTCCCAACCTAATAGCCCTTAAGGAAGATTGAAGCTAAGCCAACTCCTGACTAACCACACACAAATCCACCCAGTCTCCTTCATTCCAATAATCTTTAACATACTCTCCAAAAGCTGCTTTGCAAAACTCAACCCATTTGTTGAATCTTTCAATTTTGATTAGGGGATCCTTAAAAAGCCATCTATCCTCCCAGAACCTAGCTTGATTGCTGCTTCTAATGTGCCATCCTACCCCAGATTCCAAGATCTTTCTACCAACAATCATATCATTCCAACAAACTGAACCACAAGGCAAAATAGGAGAATCCAAAAAAGCTTTAAGGGATGCACAATTGGTCATATATTTACTTCTTAAAATATCTTTCTATTCTCCAATAGACGAGAAGGATCTCCATATTTGTTTAGCAAGAAGAATCATATTAATCATTTTGATTTTCTAAGACCTAAACCCCCCAAGGTTTTTGGTCTATAAACCAAATCCCATCCTATAAGAGGCATCCTCTTTCTCTCCTCCACACAAGACCAAATGAATCTTTTTTGGATCTTTTCAATGGCCTCCGCATATTTAACAAGAATTTTGAAAAGGATTAAAGTATAAATCAGGAGATTCTGAAGAGAAGCTTTGAGAAGTTGAATTTTTCCAGCTTGGCTCAAAAGAGCTCATTTCCATCCTGCCAACTTCTTACTGAACCTATCGACCAGTGAGCACCAAAAGGAATCTAGAGGTTTAAGGCATAGCGGTAGTCCAAGATAAGTAGAGGGTAAGGATTCCACTCTACAACCAAGGATTCTTACAATCTTGACTTGTCTATGCTCAGGGGTATTAAAGAAAAAAATGGAACTCTTCTATCTGTTGACCATCTTCCTAGTCGCCTTCTCATACACGTCCAAAGTTTTTTTCAAAGTCTTAGCCTTAGTCACCGTAGATCTTCCCATCAATATAGTGTCATCAAAAAACTGTTGGTGAGAACAAATCAAATTGGTAGATGAAGAACTAAGACTAGCAAGCGACCTCTATTCAATCAAACTTTTAAGATTCCTTCCCAGGCTCTTAGCCATGATTGTGAATAGAATAGGAGAGATGGGATCACCCTATCTTAGGCCTCTTGAATTTTGAAAGAATCTAGAGCGAGACCCATTCACAATGATAGAGGTGGAGCTGGTAGTAACCAACTGATTCACCAACTGAATGACTCTACTACTAAAACCAAACACCCTAAGAATTTTGAATAAAAACTCCTTGTCAACACGGTCATAAGCTTTGGAAATATCCAGGTTAAGAAGAAACCCTTTAGTTTTAGATTCCACAAGTGAATGGATATTTTCATGGACATTAACTATAGAGTCTAAGATTTTCCTTCCAGGAACAAAACCATTCTATTGAGGGGATATCAATGAAGGAAGGATAGTAAGGATCCTAGATGTTAAAACCTTAGATATGATTTTATAGAAAGAGTTGCAAAGACTAATAGGTCTAAACACCTCAAACTCCATAGCCCCAGGTTTCTTGGGAATAAGGACCACAAAAGTAACATTTAATTCCTTAAGAAGACTTCTGGACCCAAAGAATTCCTTAACAACATTCACAACATCCTTTTCAACAATTTCCCAAAACCATTGAAAAAAGAACATTGGAAACCCATCAGGGCCAGGGGCCTTGTTCCCTTCAAAAGAAAAGACAACTTTCATAATTTCCTCCTTAGAGGGAATGGTAGAAATCTTATCATTATCTTCCCTCCCAACAACCTTAGGGATAGCCTCTAATAGAAAATATTGGTCATTATGGTTGACTTCCCCATTCACTGAGAGAATGTTGTTAAAGAAGAGGACAACTTGCTTTTTGATGTCTTCCTCTTCCTCAAATCTCATGCCATTAACTTCTATGTGAGAAATTCTATTGGAAGCCTTGTGTTTTGAGGCAGACAGATGGAAGTACCTGGTGTTTCTATCTCCAGTTGAGAGCCACAACACCCTAGATCTCTGCCTCTAGAACTCCTCCTCTTTAGCTATAATATCATGCAGTTTCACCAGCAACTCATTTTCTTTTGCCCTATTATTTTCAATATATCCTTCCCTTTGAATTTTATCCTAGATCTCCACAAGATCCATTTGAAGTTCAGATTTAATGCCAAAGATATTTCCAAAGGACTCTTTTTTCCAGCTTCTTAATTTGTGCTTGAATTCCCTCAGTTTTTTAGCAATTCTGAACATAGCAGTACCCGGAACATCAATATTCCACCATTTCCTAATTTCGTAAAAAATATGGGGGTGGGACAACCACATTCTTTCAAATCTAAAGTGAGAGTTCTTCTTCACCTTTATAGGGTCTACCACAAAACTTATAGGAAAATGATTAGACCCCACTCTAGAAAGAGCTTTAAGAGAACAGTAGTAGTTTATAAGCCACTAATTAGAAATTAAAGTTCTATCTAACCTTACTTGAATCAGTTCCTTACTGATTCTTCTATTCAACCAAGTATGCATGACTCCTTGCAAATCAAGATCAATCAATGCCTTGTTGTTGATGAAATCCAAAAGATCAGATTTACTCTCCTGATTTACCTGAGATCCTCCAAATTTCTCTTCATTTAGAAGGGGAGTGTTAAAGTCTCCCATTACAACCCAGTGGTCATTATCAAAGATCTTATGGAAAGTAGAGAGCTCATTCCAAAAATATTTTATGGCTCCTTTCCCATTAGGAGCATAGATCTTCGACTGAATCTAGCTAAAATTGTCTCTAATATGTGTGAATTTAGTAGCCACATTATTAGTTCTCTCTAGCAAAGGTTCCCCTTTAATAAGGTTCTAGTTCCAAAAAGTAGCAATTCCTCCTGACGCACCATCTAAACTATTTCCTTGGATTCCACAGTTCTGAAACATTTTAATCTTCTCCACCTTATTTTTGGACATTTTAGTTTCTTGGATGAGAAGAATATCAAGTTTATAATTCCTAACAAAATTGTGCAAAACATCCCTCTTATGAAGGCTATTAAGCCCTCTAATATTCCAAGACATAATCTTCATAACTTACTAGGGGATTGGAGAATCTCTAGAATGGTCTTTTGAACACCATCCGCTATGTCCTGAAAGCTTTCATTCTCTCTCTACCATTTACCCAACCTTCTTCCTTGGCTTAACTTAGTGGCACCACAATCCACCTTTGCTCTTGTTCTAGTAACAACTCCACTCTAAGTATTCTGATGTTTACTTCTCTCCTTCTTTTTCTTCGAATGAGAGAGGAATTCTTCCCAATCAGTATCTTCTTGACTCTCCAACTCTCTCCCAGATTCCTATTCCTTATCATACATTCTTCTTTGCTCCCAGGGGAGCGTATCCCTCTGGCCATTCCTAAGCTGGTTCAAATTGTCACTTGAATATCCTCTAGTCCAGGATACCCATTATCTTTTCCTTCTGATAAAATCTTAAGAGTGGGAGAAACAAAGTCCTTATCCCTTTTACCTTCCCCAACATTCTCCAAGATTCCTTCTCCATCTTCCTTTGGACCAGAATTACTTTCTACCCCTATTTGTTGATTCTTTTGAACATCATAATCCTTGGGTTCTATTTCGCCATTGATACCAATGGTATTCCTCTGATCTTTAGATTTCTTGCCAGATTACTCATTAAGGGTATTGGTACTGCTTGCTTGCCCTTCCCCTTTAGACTTCTTTCTCCAAACAGTCTTAGGGTTAGGCTGGAGGTTTTATTTGTCTTTGCTAGCATTTGTTTTAGTTTTTAGATTCCTAGATATCAAATTATGCATTTCTTCCCTTCTCCATATTCTATCATACCTACCCACTTTAGTATTATATCAATCTACACAGGGATGTAGTGTGCTCCTTTTAGAATTTGGGGTTACCAACTCCTCAAACCTATCAATTATTATAACCTTATGATGGAACTAGTGATTATTCTCATTGGAGGACATTTCTTGGGTTAGAAAAAATCTCTCTAAATTTCAAGCTATAATGCTTCCAAAACCTCCTCTTACAACCATCTCTATAGTGTCCCTATATTCCAAGTTTAACTTTTTAAATTTACTATTGTCTCACATTCTTTCAATCATTCCATGATCTTAGTTACGTATTTATTTCCTTGTAGATTTACTTTGGGTTATGGATCACTTAGGTTATTTATTATTAGTGAGTTCCATGTACATTGAGCTTTCTTATACCTCAATAATAAGGGATTCTCTAGTCAGAACCCTCCTTACATGTTCCCTTGATGCTTCTTGTACCCTCTCTATTCTTCAAGAGTATTTCTCGTGACTTTCTTGGGTTTTACTTTCCCTTCTTTCTTCCTCTTTTTTTTTATAGTGATGATCATATTTTTACTCTCTTCATAACATTCACTCTCAACAACAAATTATCTTACCTTCTTGTTATCAATTTTCTCATTCATGGTTTAAATTTTATCTATCATTAATCTCTTTTATTCATCACCAAAAGAAAAACTAGATTTGACTCAAAAGTTGGATCTCCTTAGGATGTCCCTTCATTTCATATCCCTAAGCATTAGTACCTAGTGTGTGCTATTGCATAATTTGACACTATCATATCTACCATTAAACTCAATTTATTTGATGTATTATATACTACAAACCTCATTCCTTAATTTTATGGCTCATCCTTAGGTATTAAGAAGTAAGGTGCTTATAATGGAACCAAATTTTAACACAAAAAGGACACCCTAGTTCTATGTAAAAATAAATAAATTTAGTGTGATACAGTAAGAAGGAAAAAAAATCAATGCAATAGATTACACACACAAATAAAATAAAATATTCATTCATTCACATAGCACTATGTGAAATAACACTATTGATATCTTATTCATAATGCACATCCCTTACATTCCTTTTCTATTCATATAAAATTCAAATATATGTGCACATCATGTATGCAAGGGTGCTTCACATGCATAATCTCTAATATATATTTTTTAATCTTTTTCCTATTACATTTGTGGTATAATGTATTACTATTATAACTTATTGATGTGTAGGGATGTGTCCCTAATATCAACCCTATACATCTTTGACCATTAGGAGGTACTACAAAGTGTATGATAATATAACAACACAATATATAATACTTGTAGTGACCTTCAAATATGAGAGGGTAAACTTGTTAGACTTGGCTTCTAGTGCCCTTATAGGTTTTTTCCATCAATATCTAGATTATGCTACCCTTTTAGGTTTCAACTAAATCTATCAAGTCATATATGTCAACTTTATTTTTTGTCAACATTGATCATATCGAAACTTGATAAAGTGGATGAGTCAAGGAATTTACACATCAATGATTTAGATTAATGTAATAATGTCAACTTCTTGCATTTTTGACCTTATGAAAGCTGACATTCAAGTGAATCATTGATGTTATTAGGTTCTAATGATATTTGGAATTTGAGAATATGTGTGCTTGGACACACATAACATCAAAATTATGATATTATCACAACTTATTAAAATTAGTGATTCACTAAATCATTGCAATTATCACATTGTAAGATCTTAATTTTAAGAATGTGTGCACCTAAGCTAGTTTGATCAAACCAATTTGAACACAAATATTATGAGATCACTAACATGATTAGGTTGTGATAAGATACAAATTTTGAGTAGCTAAAAGTGTCAAAATAGAGGCCAGTTTAACCATTTATAGAAATAGTATGATAGTTTGATTGAATCAATTTCAATTAAACTTGCTTCAATCAAACCTTTTATATGACACCCCCATGGAAGGCCTTTCTTTTTCTATCCACCTATTATAATTTTTTTTTGTCAATTAATAATATTACATAACTATTCAATAAAAGTTAAAAAAATCCATACACTACATATTAGAGTTACCAATCTCATTCTAATAAATCTTCAAAACATTATTTTTTTAAATAAAGCTTTGCATCACTATACAATGTCACTCATAAAACATACAAAGAAAGCTAAGTATTTAATAGTGATATAATTTTTTTTTTTAATTTTAAAAAATTACATAATGAATCTAGAAAGAAAGTCTTACAAATCACTAGTTTATAGTTTGTTCAATATAATTAACAAAATATTATCAATTTTTATAATTTAATAAAAAAAATAAAATGAGACTTACTATTGTGCTTTCACCCCATAGACTTTAATTACAAATAATTATAAAATATTTAAAATATCTTCTATTTTATTTATGAGTAATGTCTGTATTACTATTTATAGTATAGTGTTACACATATTTACAAAAAAAATGGATGGAAGAAAACACATCCAAAAGTCCAAAAGAGATAAACTGAGGTAAGCTATGTTTGGGATCCACCTCCTCCTCCTTCCACTAATTTGCCACTTAACGACAATTTGTAAATATGTTCTATTTTGAAAAACTATTACTAACAGAAAAATCTTACTGGATATAACTAGTACTATACTTTGTATCTGTAATGAATGCTTTATTCTAATTAACTATTTGAACGACATATTACTATTAAATATAAAGAATTTATTAAACACATGCACCCAACTTATCTCAAATTGGGGTTTCTTCCGTACTAGCAGAGACATTGCATTTCTCATGGCGTGAGTTGAAAGGGTCTGCCTCCCCTGAACGCCATCTATCAACATTTGCATTTTCGTCATCAGGTTCCTCCAAACAAGACCAGTGAAGAGCATCCTCCAAATTTTGTGCTTTACCCAAGATAAACACTGCATTTCTTACTTTTTTTTCCCTTTCTGTCACTATTCCACTGACGTATTCCACAAAGATTGCAAATGGAAGATTTGTAAGACATGCACCCAAAATGTCTGCCAAGGTCCTCTCTATCCACTGAAGTAGTTCTTCTATAGTGCCAAATTGATTATATTCAAGTATGGTCTTGCTGATTCTGTAAAGACTGTTTCCCGCCAAAGCCTCTGGAGGCCATTGTCTAGGGTGGATTGATACTAATTCATTTCCGAAGGCCATGACATGCATTTTTCCAATTTCTGCAAGACATTCAATTATTTGAAGACATGTTGCCAAACTAGGGTCATCTACAGCTGTAGTGCCACAGGTGCTAGTATTCAGAGGCAAATTTGCAAGGTCATGATCCAACCATTTTCTCTTGAGATCTATACTTGACCACACAATTGCCGCTGCCTTCCTCATATTCAACAAGCCTCTGAAGTCCAAATTGTTCTCAACAAAATTCATCAGTTTTAAACTCTGTGAAAACCCCATTACCATAATTTGAATGCGATCTCCATAAAATCTAGTAAGAGAAATTGCAATGGTAATAAGTGTCATGGCAGGTAGAGTCCAACAGTTGGGAGGGGTGTCTGAGGATAAAGTAGGAATGGGGGGAATATTTTCATTCTCAAACAGGCGCATTCCCTTGAATCCTTCGCACACACTTGACTTAGACAACAACTGTAGCAATGCTCTACAATCTTCCTTCCTCCCTGTTTCCATCCATCGGTCCATGTCCTTGTGACCACTGCTCGACATCCACAGCACTAAGTCATCCTCCCCCTCTAGATGTAATACATAATTATTGAATCCAGTACCCCCTGCAGTAGTCCCTTGGCTTGAATCAGAAACAGAACCCACCTGAATCCTCCAATCCAGAAGCCTCAAGTCTCTGCTGGACCCCAAATCATTCGCTGCCCTTTCTACCTTGGTGCAAGAGAGGTTACGCATAGTCCTAAATAAAAATGCCCAAAAAGCCGAGGCAAGGCGAACAGTTTTACTGACCTGGAATCCAACGAAAATGTCAAGGAAACAAAATTCCTAACAAGTATAGAATAGTTAAGTATGCATGATATTACATAAAATTCAGTATCAGTACTTTTGAAATGTAAAAATTCAGAGGGTTTCAATAGACTTCATTAACATTTAACATTATCCGGAGTTCTAGTAGCAGTATAGTTGAACTCCAGCTTGAAAGAGGCAAATCAAATGAAAGTGCTAAAAGATTCTAGATTTTCAGAGTCAAACACAATGGGGTATCTGGATACTACAGAGTAGCATTTTTAATTCAGACATCTATGTTTCGTGGATAGCGGTTAATAAGAATCTATCTCTCCTCATTATGAATGATTCAATTAGCATTCATTACATCTAACGAGAAAGAGATTCATATGAACCACTACTACGTGACTCTCAGCCGAGCACATAATTAATGTCCAAAATTGGCCCGACTGCTATTAGGGAGGGATCTCAAATTGGTTGTTTTGTATTGAATCTGAAACACGTAGTAAAAAGTAACGTACAAAAAACTCCCTACCGGAAGTGCAATTTTCTGAAACGATATGCAAATTTCCAAGGCCGCATTTCTGAAAAGGTGAAGGCTCTTTCTCACAGAGCGATTCAAAAACCAGCAATACTCGGGCAGGGGATCATCCTTCCACTCCTCCAATCTCTGCACCCAGAATTTCTCCACGCCGAATTCCTCTCTACAATTTCCGAAGCCGCCAGATTTCCTATACCCTGTGGCATTGAACCATCTCAAAGCCGGGGCAACACTTCCCACAATGACTACAGCCGTCTGAGACACAACCACGGGCCAATTAGCCCACTGGTAATCAGAGTGCCCCTCGCAGAAATGCGTAAAGAAAGAGCGAACCTCAGCCTGCAGAAGAAGCACAACAGAGACACAAGTCAACGCCCCCGCGGCACTAGACATGGCGGAGCGCGCCATGACGTACTGCGGACTACTGGTGTGCGCCATCAGCCACACTTTCGCCACATCGCTCTTTATATACTCCATCTGCGCTCTCTCTAACCTGGTGGGCGCCTTGCAGTCATATTGATTGTTCAGTATTTCATTAGTAGTGTCCACCACGAGCGCAGAGCAACAGGTGAGCGCAAACAGAAGCAACATACAGAGTAACACAACTATGTGCTCTACCTTGAAAGTGTAGATGACGCCCGTGACCAGCTGCGTACAAATGTTTCCCACAACCGTTATGACGAAGATAAAGAGAGCCGCCAGGTTGGAGAGAATCTCGGCATCCTGCATGAGGCCGAAGGATGGCATGGAGAAGGACATAACGATGCAAATGAAAACGGTGCCCGTCAGTTTGGTGAGCTGGTCGTGAACGGCCGGCATGGGCGATGAGAAGTCCAAGGGCAGCTTGGTGGCCACGGAAAGCAGGGTGAGCGTGGTGGAATTGATGGGGAAGAGTCTGCAGGGGAACCAGAGCCTCCTGTGGCGGAGACCGTCCACAATGTCGGATCCTATTGCCCCAAGGCATATCAACGACGCCCCTGCTATGTATATGCCTATCCATGGCACGGGCGCACTGAATCTGTTGTTTTCGTCTGTGCTGCAGCTGTATCCTCCCATTGGACTTAATATTCTGCCCTGTTAAATCTGTTCATTCAACCTGTAAGGATGCATATTAAATGAACTAACTGGTGAAGCTGAAATTCCATCGTCCTACCTAACTGCCTACTACACGTGATTTTTAATGTTTGGAAACAAGGGCAGTGTGTCCAGTGAATTATCAACAACTGGTCTCTGCTCATTTTTTAAAGAACCTCACCCGATCCAATGTCTGTTATCTTACAAAGGAATGTGGGTCTAACAACATTCCCTCCCCTGTGGTTGAATACCCTTATTTTGACTGATAAACGAATGTTTAATTTGAATGTAGGTTTTGAAAAAAAAAAAATTAGTTTATTGTGACTCGTCTCTTGCTAGGTACTAGTTTTATAATTTGTTTTTATCATGACACCTTTCTTGATATTAATTTTTTTTTTTAAATTAAGGTGTGATTATCTTTCATATAGTGTGTTTTTAAAAGATAAATTAACATAAATATAAGTGTCAAAAGAAAAAAGTGGTTTTATTTTCAAAGTCATATTTATTCAATGGGTCTTTGGTTTGTTAGTGAAATTGAATGGTTCTAAATGAGCTGATCAAGGATCAAGTCTTTTTGAGTGTAAGGTTCCAACATCATAAGGGGTGAAGTCAAAATCATGTCCCAAACAACTTTGGCAAAATGGATAAACCTCATACTTTGGCTCTTAGCCAAAAAGGTTTCAAACTATTGCCCGTGCTCTTGTATCAAGTAGCTAAAACGATTTTGGATTTGATATAAAACCCTCCAACAACAACAAAAAACCAAAGTCACATTTCAAAAATAGTACATATGTGATGGTAAGTAGGTACTAAAATATGAAGGGTGATAACTATATTGCTTTTATTTTAAGTTATTGTTTTGTTTTAGATTTATTTTTATTGCATTATGACTAATGTAATTACTTTATAAATGGTATATTATATGTAAAAGTTGGTAAAGAACTTAATCGTATGTTCGTTCATTTATACTTTGCATTCAATCTATGTTTTCTCTTTTTCTTTATTTCAATTGAATTTGTGGGCATGAAAATGAAACAATGTAAAAATGACTTTGGAACACTCAATTTCAAATTTCAAATATAGGTCCAAACTCCCTTCCTATTAGCCATTTTTTATATAGTAGAGATTGTAAACTAAAATAGGTACAATATGAGGTGATAATTCACCTTAATACAAGATAACCAATCCAGGTTCGACACAACAGTATCAAAGCCTATGCAATTTGCATGAACAACAAACATTGTCAAAAGAACTAACAAAAGTGGTTACAAAACACTTGTATTAGAATATAACAAAAAAAAAGAGTCACACTTGACTACTCCTAGCAACATTTTATGATTGTTGTTGCATTGATACATGTTTCATTCAAAGGTGTTAATCGTAGGATCAACAATGTCATTAGAATCCAACTATTTCACAAACACTTCATATTTAACATTTTTAGCATAATTAAACTTCTTAGCTTTTTCAACCATATTGATGTTGTGCTTCATGTATTTTCTTTGTATTTCTACCTCTTTCTCCTTCAACTTGCTTATGTCCTAGGACAAAAAAAAAATCTCCCTTTACCTCTTTTTTGTACATTAAGGTAAGTCCCTCCTACAACAAGATCAAGAGCATGTCTTTAAGAATCTCAAGGATTGTAGAAATGTATCAAAATATAAAGAAGGGTGAGCTCACAATAAGATTTGGTAAGGTGTCCCCTTTTGTCCTAAAAGACCTCTTCCTTCTTGACTTTCTAAATATGCCAAAGGATTTTATTAGTCAAGACCAATCAAAACATATTGAGTTCTTTAGAAAAACTTAACATAACCAAAAATAATTTCATGTCATGTAAAACCATATTTGACATCCCACACTAAAATATCCCCTAAAAATGAAGACCATAAATGGTAGGCACAAATACATTCAAACAAAATATGCTTTATAGTGGCTTTATTATAAAAACTACAAATTCTAACAAGAACACCCAAAGAGATTAACTCAACATTAATAGGAAGCTATTTAAGAATTAACAACCATCTAAAACAAGTTTTTGCTTATCCACACAAGACCAAACATTTCTTAAGAAATAAGATTATTTATCTTTAGACCAATAAAGACTCCAATTAACATTAAATTTGCATATTTTTCCTTAATATCAACAAGCAAGATGTAGAGCTTCTTAGAAGATATTTTATATTTTTGTTGATCAGTAAGGAGGGATTATTTAGATTGGCCCCACACCAATGGAGGTCACAAGGGGGACATCCTCCCCTTCAACACATTCAACATAGAACCACTTATTCAACTTTATTCAACTAGAAAGCCACAATGGAAGACCAAGAGCCACCACTTGGAATTCCAACTTAAGATGTCACTTTTGGGGATTCAAACATGGATCTCCATGTTGAGAACCATATGGCCTTGCCATTTAAGCACAAACTCGTTGACCTTAGAAGATATTTTATGAAAAACATAACCATCTTCCAATTTAAATTTCTCCAAAATTTTAGTGTTTACTTTCAAAGAAATAGGAAACTTAACACTATAGAAAATTTTCTTAGAAAAAAATATAATCCTTTTTATATTAGAAATATTAAATTCAACTTACAAAATACCATAGTTCTTAACCCTTACATAGACAAAAATATCTTCAAAAATTGGTGATTCCCTTAAAGGTCACTATTTTGCTAAACAATTTTGAGTAAGAGCAAGAAGTATATTTTTCCATTCTAGATCCCACCAGATAGACCTATGAGCAATGAAAATTCTATCAAATATAAAACAACCTCCTTGTTCTTAACAAGGTGTTTAACAATTTGGCAAGCCCTTCAAATACCTACTAATTCAATTTGACCCAAATGGCTTAGTTAAAAAAATTCTAAACAACAAATCATGGGGATGAAATCTAGCCTAATTTTTGTATTCTTTGTCCTAAAGAGTGTAATATTATTTTTTACTAAAACTTTTCATAGTTCATTACCATCAAAACCTTTCAAAATCCATTTCATTGCAAGAGAAATCCCCTATAGTGTCACACCCTATTTTTTGGAAATTTTATTATTTTAGCTAAGACTTTGTTATGAAAATTTTCAATTATGTGATCAAAAAATGGTTTGTAGATAATTGTAATCAAATTATTCAATTATAATTATGATGTGTTGGAAGAAAATATCACTTAGATATTAATTCTAAGATATAAATGTGAATTAGAGTGGAGGCCATAGCTCAATTGGCTAAAAGAATCTTGTTGGAAGAAAGTGTTCACGAGGTACAATCACCCCATCATGTAGTTCTAGAGAGTGTATCACACCAACATCATCAATCATGTTAAAAAAAAATCCTAACACACTACAGGTTATAGGGGGCTAAGTTCATTCTTATAGTCTAAAAAGAAGAAATAAATGTGAATTTATTATATTTATGATGTTTGTTTTGATTAGAGGTAAAAGACGGGTTTTGAAGGGGCTTAGAACCCTTTACAAAAAGGAACAGCTGACACAAAAAGGAAACATCAAGAAACAATCATCAACCCAACGACAACAAACCACCAGCCAAAAAGTAGCCAAAAAATGGCACACAACACTACATATTGTTCAGAATTTCAATAGCTTCCATCTCACTAGTAGCAAGCTTCTGTCCCTTAGCCCTAGTATCAGAAACCTCCAAACCCAAGGCCCCAGCTTGATTTTTTAGTCTATTTCTAGTCCTAACCCTAGGCCCACCAGTATTTACCTCAGAGCTCAAAACATAACCTTTAGCAGAGCCCTTAGCAGCAACATGATCCTCCCCAATCCACTTACCCTCAGCAACCATATCATCAACAGAAAAAAATTTCCTTTCTCTTAATAGGGGGAAAAGCCTTCGCAGAGTCCGGCCTAGTCATGACTTTAGGATCTTCCCCACTCTTCATAACCATGTTCCAAATTTTGTCAATTTTCTCCTCAAGGGAGAACATTCTAACCTCCATACTCTGTTTCAAATTGACAGTTTCCTCTGCCACAGTATTAGCAATAGTATTGAGACCAACCATTAAATTATCAATTTGGCACTAGATCATAGGATCCTCAGCCTTACAAGCAATGCTTCTAATGTGAACATTAGTCCTATTAATCTCATGAAAAAACCATTTAAAAAGTTTTAAAAGAACATTGGCACTATCACGAGCCAAACCCAACATATTAGAAAGATCCTCCCTATCAAAGTTTTCAATGCGATTTCCCACAACAACATCCTCTTTAGAGGAACTCTCATGGACCTTTTCCTTAGAGGCATCCTTACCTTTAGCAGCAGTCACAGGAGACTTCATCCTATGAATGGAGTCAGCAATTTGCTCCGCAACAGCCAACCTCTTCTGAATCCTCTCCATTTTCACTTTCTTAGCTCCTGCAACTTGATCGCCACCCATAGCTATATCCTTCTACTTAGGAAACCCAATGACAACACTCGAAACATCCCCACCATGGAAGCCACCAGCCACAGAAAAAAGGGGCATTCTTCAAAACCCTTCTCTTCTGACTTCCCTCCTCAGGATCCTGCACAAGTTTAGACACAGGGGGAGGAGAGGAAGCTTCCCCATAAAGCTCATTTTTGTATTTGTTTCCCTTTGAAGGAACAATCACCTCCACATCATCACTGCAAGTCATATAGCCTGCTTCCTCAATAAATTTCCTTTTCCCAAATTTACCCTAACTAGGAGATATGGGGCCCTCCTCTAAAGAAGCATACGAATCAGGGACATAATCAACATCATCCCTATCCAACTCAGAATCTTTATTTAACATCAGCCTCCTCTTCCTCGGTTTCTTAGAAGCCCTTTCTTCACCTGACTTAGTATCATAACCCTTCCTAGCTTTAGCTTTCAGAGTAACCAAAGTCTTCTGGACATCATGTGCTTTAACATGTTCATATATTAAAAGAATCAACCACGCATGCAATACAGGATTTTTGGGGTTCTTCCAATGCTCTTTAATCCCACAATCCATCGACACCAACAAATAATAGGGAAGAGACACCCATTTTTTGTGCCTAAAATGATTAAGCAACAGAAAATGGTAATTGTTAATGGTTGTATACCTTCCTTCAAGGGTAACATACCTCATGATTTCTTCGACAACATCCTGCCAAAGAGCCTTCAAGGAAGTCCTAAGATACCCTTCACTCTTCGCAAGCTTCAAGTCATCACTCTCATTCTGCTTGAAGAAAAGACTTATCATATCCAGTGACTCTTTTTTATCCATGTACACCTTCATGCCCTTAATCAGAAGACCAATAATCTAGGCTATAAACTCCTCATCCACCTCCCTGCCACCCAACTCCAGGGTTCTCCCTTTCCATCCTTTCTCGACCAGAGCAGTAACCTGAGTATTATTTCCATGCATTTTCTCCATGAAGGGAGTTAGGCCACCCTTCTCTAAAATCTCCCACACTTCCTTTCTCTGCTTCGCAGTGTCACAAGATTTAGGCTCAGCGCAGTTTCTATCCCCACCCATGACAATGGAAAACAGAGACCAAGAACACAACAGAGAACTCAAAAGGAAGCAGTAGACACCACACAGAATCAAAAAATCCCACAGAAGACTCTAGAAACTGATGCGGCTAACACCCACAATCCGTGCGAAGGCAACCACAAGACAAACAAACCATAATGAAGTTGAACCCCATGCCATATGATAGCCTTTCCTCAAAATCATAACCATACCCTCCTTCCTAATGATATGCCACCACATGAGCAAGGACGTGCACAATTTGCAGAATAAATTAACTTTCATTTATAACAATAGTTGTGGCCTCATAAGGGAGGGGATCATTTAAATCCCAAACCTTACTATCTCTAACACCAAAGTTAGCGAAGAAATCAACTAACTTGTTTCCCTCTCTCAAAATATGGGAAATATAAACATTATCAAAGGATTTAATAATTTCAATGGAATCCTTGATCAAGGCCTCAATTGTCCAAGACAGAGGAGATAAATTCTTCAAATTAGTAATAATATTCAAAGAATCACCTTCCAACCAAATCTTTCTATACCCTCTTCTCTGAGCTAGAGCAAGACTATGATAGGCAGAAGCCACCTCTGCAAAGTGGTTTGTCTGGTTTCCCAAAGGATATTTATGATGTTTGTTAGTGAAAGATTTATACTAGATTATGATACTATGGTTAATGGATTAACTACTTGTTGGGCAAATTTGGATGTAGGAAACTAGTTTCCCTTCTCGAACAATGAGGGAGAGCATATCAAAGAGAGGGAAGCAGATCAAGGAGAATGGCCAATGCATTATGAATATGAGAAATCTCACACACACACAATGCCATGTTTATTACGTATATTTCTTTGTGTGAGATGGGGTTCTTAACTTCTAGCCTAGATTAGTGACAGCTAAACACTTCTAGACTACAAAACCACATCAACAAGAGAATACAAACAATGAGAAACTAAAATGAAAGCATGGATAAATAAATACTCCCCATTGTAGTTGCTTCACTTCTCTTGTCTCTCCTCCTTCTTCTTATGCCAATATTTCCCTCAGATTTGTTGTTGAAGTAGTGCAAGTACCTACAAATAGTAACCAAGAAAGTTGGACAAAATTAGCTATTAAGGTGAAAATGGAGGAGGAAGGTTGCTTTTATAGACAACCTTTCGAATGGACGACTGAGATTAATCCTCTAGAAGGATTCCAAGATCAATGTTGGAGGATGCATGAGGGAGGTTACAAAATGGATGGTCAAGATTGAACTTCTAGAAAGATGCCAAGATCAATGGTCTAGAATTGATGCAGCAGGAATATGCTATTCTTGGAAGAATCATGACAGATAGACATGCAAGCTATGACATGAAATAATGATAAGGTATCTTTAATCAAAATGGAGGGATAAATAATTTATTTCAAAAATGGAGGAAAACGGAGAAAGGCGGCAAGTGGAAAATAAATTATTTATTTGGAGGAAATAAAAGATGAAGCATTTAATTAAATTTATTCAATTTAATTAAATGTGATGATGGAAATTAGAGAGGGATTAAATAATTTCAACAATTATTTAATCATGGAAGAATAAAGGGTCAAATAATTATTATTATCTGACTATAGAGAAATTATTAAATAAATGATGATTTATTTAATTATAGAAAAATAGGGGGTACATTAGCAATGCAATTAAATTATTTAATCGATCAAGATAGAATAAAGATTAGAATGTGAATTAATTAAATAATTAAAAATTATCTAATTAATAGAGGAATAAGAACATAATTGAATAATTAAAATTATTGAATTATTGAATGATGGAGACAAAGAAAAATGATGCTTGCAGGCTTAGGATATTTTTCAATGTCTACATTTTTCCCCTCTTTGACATAATGCAGTTTATCGTGTTGTGTCAAAGAAACTCAATCAAAAGATATTTTGGGATGCCCCAGTGACATCAGGGTACCAGTATGCCCCCTCGAGCGGACATGTGGGTTTAAAGAACATGAATGTGCTCTCGAAATGGATGATAAGACTAGAGGTTAAAGGATAGAAGAAATGTTAGCATGGAGAAGATGGATGTTAGCACGAAAAAGGAAAGGAAGATGGAGATGAAAAGCTAGACGAGAAATAATGAGGGAACACACTTTCATTCTTACATTTTTATATTTATCATCATTGGGTGTCAAAAATGTCGCAAATGGACCACAAACACCATGGTATGACATAGACCAAGGTGTGGAAGGTGACCATTTGGGAGAGACAAGTAGTCAGAAGACAAAGTCAAAAAACAAGGAATGCCCCAGCTCATACTAAGGACCCAATTATCCCAGTCTTTTTTCCAAGACAAACCACAGACAACAAGCAAAGAAAAGAGGCCATCATCCATCGTCGTCCCTCTAAATCCGTTAATAGGACATCCTCGAGGAGACTAGTAGCATGACCCAAAATCAATCAAGATGATAAGACAATTCTAGACCAATAAATTGTTTTCCAAGTGTTTGCCAGTGGTAATGATAGGATTGTTTGATTGATTGATTAAGTTGACCAAGATTGATTGAGTTGATTGAAAAAGATTGATAAAGTGATTTGATTGACCACACCTAACCTCAGGAAGGACACATCCTAATGAAGGCAAGTTTAGTTGACCAAGCTGATAAGATTGATTGATAAAGATGACAAGTTGACTTGATCAATAGGTTGACAAAGATTGTTAAGTTGACAAATTGATATGATAAAGGTTACACCTAGTTTTGGGAAGGATACATCCTAAATAAGGAAAAATTGATTGATTAAGATGATAATATTGGATGATTTTGACAAATATTGATTGATAAGGGTTGACAAATTGATTTGGTTGACCACACCTAGTTTCAGGAAGGACACATCCTGATCAAGGAAAGATTGATTGACCATGTTGAAAACATTGATTGATTGTTTGACAAAGATTGATGATTATGACCAAGTGATGTGATGATACCCAACTGTAGGAAGGACACATCCCATTTTGGGGCAAGGGACACATCTGATAAGGTTGATCAAGTGATAAGTGTTGACAAGGCACCTAACTGCAAGAAAGACATATCCTGCTTAAGGTGAATGACCAAATTGAAAAAGTCTAACCTCAAGATGGACACATCCTGATAAAAGAAAAGAGATTAGACCAAATGAGACAAATGACATAATGTCCTATTTAGATTGAATGACCAGTTTGAATAACTAATGATAGGATGATTGATTGATGAAATATTTTGTTGGTTATGTTTGTTTGTTGTTTTGTGGTTTAGTTTGAATGATGGTCATTTTCAGACCAAGGACTTGACTAGACTTGAAAAACCCTAAGGGACTTGACCTAGGGGGCCTCAAGGGCTCATCAACAGATGGCCTTGCCTAGGTAGCAATGCGCAAAGACCTCGTAGTTCAACACGACTTGACTTTGTCTCATTTGACAAAGAACTGAGTCATGATTTTATTTGGACAACCTAAAAGGATTGACCTAATGCCTTGGGGTCCCATTTAAAATGAGCCTTGCTTACATAGCAAATGCACAGAGGCAACGTAGTTCGACCATTCTAACACAAACTGACTCAAGACTCTATTTTTGGGATTTTGTGTTTTCTGATTTTTTTGGATTTTGATGATTTTATGTTTTTGTTTTGGATTTTGATGTTTTTTTATTTCTTTTGGATTTTGATGTTTTCTATTTTTTTTGGATTTTGAGGTTTTTTATTTTTTTGGATTTTCATTTTTTATTTTTTATTTTTGGATTTTTTGATGTTGATATAGACATAGATCAAGGAATTGCCCCCAGTCAGGTGCAAGTAGAAAGGGATAGTGATGAATGCAAAGGATGATCAAGATACCCAAATCTCGGTGGTTTCTAGGCCATGGAAGGATGACAAAATTTATTACGGGTGAATGACACATGCAAATGGATAAGTGGAAGGGAGAAATCAAATGGAGTGATAGTAGACAGAGGAGGAGGAACTAACTACACATGGTGCCTATTTTCCAGGTTTTCAACATGGTCTTATCCAAAGCGCCACCGAAGTGGTTTTCATGTTTGGACGAATTATTTCTCTTTACTATTTTTTTTATTTTTCCATTTTTTTATTTATTCATTTTTTTTATTTTTTTGATGTCACCAAGACACCTATTTGCCAAGTTTTCATCAAGGTGACCATCTTTTTTATTTTTTATTTTTATTTTTTGTATTTTTAACCTTTTAAGGGGATACTCTGAGAATCAAGTGTAATACTTGCAAAGGTGCATGTTGTTGATAGGTTCGGACAATGGATCTCCTTCAGGATTAGAAATTTGATAGGCACCTTATCCATATGATGTTGTAATGACATAAGGGTCCAACTAATTAGGTTCAAACTTTCCCAGTTTGTCTCGTTCTACTTGATTCTTTAGATTTTCTCTCAGGACTAAATCTTCGATATCAAAGGTTCTAGGTTGGATCTTTTTGTTATAGCTACATTGGGGGAAATTTGGTATGCGTGTAGATGTTTCAAGGCATTTTGTCTCTTTTCATCCAGTAACTCTAGCTCATGTAGACAAGATATGCAATATTCCTCTTGATCAATCAAGCCTTGAATGGAGACTCGTAAACAAGGTAACTCAACCTCTATAGGGAGTATTGCTTCAAACCCAAAAACAAGGGAGTATGAAGTGGCTCCAATTGGAGTGTGGATACTAATACGGTAGGCCCATAAAGCAAGATTGAGTTTTAAATGTCAGTCGCAACCAACATCATTAACTGTCTTCTTTAGGATTTTTAGGATGGTTTTATTAGACGCCTCAGCTTGGCCATTACCTTGGGGGTAATATGGAGTGGAAAAATGATGTTGGATATGGAATTTGTCACAAAGCTCACGAACATCCTAGTTTTTGAAAGGGTGACTATTATCAGTGATGATGGACTGTGGAATACCATAGTGACAAATGATATAGTTTAGGATGAACTTGGCTATTTGTTTTCTAGTGATGTAAGTTAATGGGATGGCTTCAATCTATTTCGTGAAATACTCAATAGAAACAAGGATAAACTTATGTCCATTAGAAGAGATGGGATGGATCTTTCCTACGAGGTCGAGTCCCCATTGAGAGAAAGGCCAAGACAAAGTGAGTGGTTGAAGTTCTTGAGTTGGTGCATGCATAAGATCTCTTTGAATCTGACACTAGAAACATCTCTTCATAAAGTGATAAGAATCATGTTCCATCGTAGGCCAATAATATACCATTCTCATGAGCCTTTTAGTTAAGGTTGGACCAGTAGAGTGAGCCCCACATATACCCTGGTGTACCTCTTGTAAGGTTGTTTGTGCTTCATTTGAGTCGAGACATCGAAGGAGGGTACTATCTAAGTGATCCAGGTGGATCTTTTGAACCTAAAAATTGAAGCGTTCCAGTTTCTCTTGGAAGCAATGCCATTGCGTAGAGCACAGAATTTTGAATCTGGCACAACTTGAACGGGCGAAAAAGGAGTCTGTTTTCCTAAGTTACGTGCAGTCAAAGTTCGATCAACCTTGGACTAGGAGGCCGTCCAAAAGGTGAAAATTTGACCAACTCAGAATCGGCCAAAAGCGGTGTCAGTTCGGAGGGCTTGTTGACACAATCACAATGAAATTTGTTTCATCAAATTTTGAGTCTGTATGTCTGAGATATCACCAATCAAAGCCCGGTTAAAGGTTGGTCAACTCAACTATCAGGGTGAGGAAAAAGGTGGAAAATTCATCATCACAGAATTTGGTGAAAGTGGTACCATCGTGAAGACCTCGTCGAGACCTTTCCAATGGCATTCATTTCGTGCAAATCGGACATCGTGTGCGTGAGTTAGAGCCAATCAAAGTTTCTGGTTGACCAAGGTACCATGAGGTACGATTGCTGACATCAACATGATGTCATCCTACTGACTTGGCAAATGGTCATCGTAGGGACGATGATGTGGACCAATGGGGTCTTGACACGTGGCATTCTGTACAGTCCGTACATGTGACATGGCGTGGTGACATGGCTGATGATGTCATCAAAGTCAGCGAATTGGGCGATGACACGTGTCCACTCGATGACGTGGCATGATGACCGGATGGCAACGTGGCCGATGATGTGGAGTGTGACTGTTCTCACAGCGAATGATTGGATGACATGTGGCTTCTTGTGCATGCAACATGTGGCCCCCTGTCTCCTCTTCTGGAGCGAGTCGTTCAAACGGCTTTACTAAAAAAATTGATGGCCAAGAGTCTTGAACTAGCGACCTCCGTGGACTACGTGATCGGCCTGGCCGTTGTGGTATACTACCCGCCCTGAAATATAGATGGCACATAGTTTGTTTTGGTATGCATTAGTTTGAAATTGAGTGGTAAAACGGGGCCGGTGAGAGTGGAACCCCCGACCGGCCAACTCCCAAAATTCTTTTTCACCAACGAGCCATCGAGCAGGTTTAGTATATGTGTGGCATCGGATCATTTTGTTGACTGTTTGAAACCGACTGCCTTTGAAAATAAAAAACAAACCTCCTAATTTTAATAAAACAAACAATCAATCAAAACCCACAACTATGTAAGCTCGAAAATAAATTAAAGGAAGGGCTCTAAATTATTTTGAAAGATTAAGGGGTTGTTTTTTTTTTTTTATATATAAATATGGGGGATTTTATAACCTTATGGTTATTACCCATATTGGGTAAATTCTTTGTATAAAAAGGGAGACTAGGAGAGTCTTCCTCACTCATCCAAATCTTCCCAACTCTTCTCAAGCCAATTCTTCTCAGCAATTCTTCTTGTAAGCCAAGTATCATTTGGAGGAATTTTGTAACTTGGCGAAGAATCTGCGTTTTGTAAAAGCTTTTGCAAAGCTTCTTCTTGTTCTTCTATAAGGACATCTTGCTGATGTGGGAGTTTTTGTCATAGGTGGAGCTGCTTTCTAGAGGCCTCATGTAAGGCGGAAGCTGACTTCTTTTTGTAACCTGTGGCATTTCCAAGTCTTGAAGGCAATAGATTGATTCGTTTTTCTGGCGAATCCGGAGACGTAGCCAATTTTCGGTGAACTTCGTTATCATCTCGGTTCTATTCTTTTGTGATTTCTTGCAGTTGTTTTTCTGAGCTTAGTAGATTAGAGATTTGAATTTACATGTTGGATTCAGATCAATAATTAAAAGGTCTTGATGTTAGATTGACTATTGTAAGTCTTTTTGAAAATCTAACTCGTGAAATTTAATGAGCAAGTGCTCGAAACGTTTACGGATGAAGTGGTATCAGAGTAGGTTACTAAGCTCCTTTTTGCAGTTAATCACAAGATGGAATCCGAATCAGGTGAAGCATCCACAGTGATGACATCATCGATGGTATGAGAGTTCTTTGAGATGAAGAAGATGATCGAGACTATTTTTCACAATCATTGTGAAAAGTATGACAAGGTGCAAAGGCTAGAGGAAGCAAATCATCATTTGCAGAAAGAGAATGAAGAATTGAAGAGATTGTTGGAAGAGGCCAATGCAGAGAAGCAAAGGCTGGAGGTCCTGTTACAAGAGTTCACTGGAGAGCGGAACAAGAGGAGTCCTCTTGTATCTGAGAGCGGCCACATTTGCGAGTTTTGTCTGCATTCTGAGGATACATCATCCTCATACTCCCCGCTTACCCCACCTAACAATACGGGGGCCTCTTCAGCGACAAATCCAGTGGCCAAGTTTGCTTGTGGCCACAATTGGGCGAATTCTCTTGGTGCAGTAGAGTGTTCCTATTATCAGCAGATGGAGTACCTTGAGACTCTTAATCTGTCGGATAGTGAAAAAAATTATCTTGAAGTATCTTCTTCCACGGACCAGAAGAAGTCAGTAGAGGATGAGCAGAGCTCTTTTGTGCACTTTGAGAAGCACACAAAAGCTATCGGAACGAAGCTGCTAGGAAAGATGGTTTTTAGAGGAAAGGGCCTTAGTGTTTATAAGGAAGGTATCACCAATCCGGTCAAGGCAAAGAAATGACCACGAAACCAAGGATTGGGATTCAGAAAGGAAATGGGACAATCCTCTAGAATTTATAATTTCTGCATCCACTGTGACATCAGTGGACATTGGGACACAAAGTGTTGGAAGTTGCATCCAGAGCTCCATCGTTGATCGAGGTCCATAGAGAGACCCAACCACCAGCATGTTGATGAGACAACAGTAGAGCCGGTAGTTGCTACCATCCCTGAAGCAATCCCAGAGGAAACCAAGCCACAGCCTGAGCAGCCAGTAAAGGAGAGTTCCTTTGAATAGCTCCGAAAGAGCTGGGAACGTCGCTTGTCGAACTAGTATATCAACTTGTGTGTGTTTATTATGTGTTTGTAGTGTAATAAATGTGTTGATAAGCTAGTGTGGTTTTGTGAGAATAAAACTCATTAAAAATTGTTTGTAACAATTTATTTATGAAGTTGTATTTCTTTCTGATTGAGAATTTGTAAGGCTCTTGGAAGCCATGTCTTTTGTAATCAATGGAAAGAGATACTTGATAACTTCTTACTGCAGGATAGCAATTTGTTTCTTGTAGTTTCTTGTAGTTTCTTTCAATGCAAAGTTTCAGTTGAAGAGCACTTTTTCAAACAGAGTTGTTGAGAACGGTCAACAATGACCTTGTATGTTCTCAGCTTGAAGACTCAATGATGGTCATTTGGAGGATAAGTCTGAACTCAAATGGAGTTCTTGAAGGATTTATTGATGACCTTGTTACTACAGATGGACGAGACCGAGCTGTGTGGTGGAGCCCTAAATCAGCTGTTCTGAAGTACAATGGTGAAGGAATATGTCAGGCTGAGGCGCAAATCCATGCTCGAGTAATTGGAGGAGCAACAGAAGCAAGCTAGAAGAGGGTGAGAGATGCAGAATGCGAACTACCTATAAGAAGCACTGAGGGATAGGTTTATCATACTCAGTTTTTCCTTCTTGCTTTGGGTGTTTTAAGTTCCATTTTTGAACTGCATCATGAGAAGTTGTGAATTCCTACATTGTTGAACTGTAAGACCCCGACAGGCAGATGTGGCAGTGTGTTCTGGTGATTCAGATCATGGCAAGTGGCAAGATGCTGAATGCGAGATTATTGAAGGAACTATACACTTTTGGAGGACCAAAAATTCTTCAGTGGGGAGGTTTGATCTAGGTGGATCTTTTGAACCTAAAAATTGAAGTGTTCCAATTTCTCTCAGAAGTAGTGCCATCGCATAGAGCACAAAATTTTGAATCCGACGCAACTTGAACGGGCAAAAAAGGAGTCTGTTTGCCTGAGTTACGTGCAATCAAAGTTCGATCAACCTTGGAATAGGAGGCCGTCCAGAAGGTGAAAATTTTACCAACTCATAATTAGCTGAAAGTGGTGTCAGTTCGGAGGGCTCGTCGACATGATCTCAACGAAGTTCGTTTTGTCAAATTTTGAGTCTGTATGTCTGAGATATCGCTGGTCAAAGCCCAGTCAAAGGTTGGTCAACTCAGCTATCAGGGATGAGGAAAAAGGTGGAAAATTCCTTGTCACAGAATTTGGCAAAAGTGGTACCATCACGAAGAGCTCGTCAAGACCTTTCCAATGACATTCATTTCGTGCAAATCGGACGTCGTGTGCACGAGTTAGAGCCAGTCAAAGTTTCTGGTTGACCAAGGTACCATGAGGTACGGTTGCTGACATCAGCATGATGTCATCCTGCTGACTTGGCAGACAGTCATCGTACAGATGATGACATGGACCAATGGTGTCTTGACACGTGGCAATCCGTACATGTAACATGGCGTGGTGACATGGCTGATGACGTCATCAAAGTCAATGAATTGGGCGATGACACATGTCCAATCGATGATGTGGCATGATGACCGGATGGCAACGTGGCCGATGATGTGGAGTGTGACTGTTCTCACAGCGAATGATTGGATGACAGGTGGCTTCTTGTGCATGCGACACATGGCCCCCTGTCTCCTCTTCCGGCGCGAGTCGTTCAAACGACCTTACTAAAAAAATTGATGGCTGAGAGTCTTGAACCAACAACCTCCGCGGACTGCATGACTGGCCCGACCGTTGTGGTATACTACCCACGCTGAAATATAGATGGCGCATAGTTTGTTTTGGTATACATTATTTTGAAATTGAGTGGTAAAACGGGGCCGGCGGGAGTGGAACCCCCAACCGGCCAACTCCCAAAATTCTTTCTCACCAACAAGCCATCGAGCAGGTTTAGTATATGTGTGTCATCAGATCATTTTGATGACTGTTTGAAACCGACTACCTTTGAAAATAAAAAACAAACCTCCTAATTTTAATAAAACAAACAATCAATCAAAACCCCCAACTATGTAAGCCCAAAAATAAATTAAAGGAAGGGCTCTAAATTATTTTGAAAGATTAAGGGGTTGTTTTTTTTTATTTATATATAAATATGGGGGATTTTATAACCTTATGGTTATTACCCATATCGGGTAAATTCTTTGTATAAAAAGGGAGACTAGGAGAGTCTTCCTCACTCATCCAAATCTTCCCAACTCTTCTCAAGCCAATTCTTCTCAGCAATTCTTCTTGTAAGCCAAGTATCCTTTGGAGGAATTTTGTAACTTGGCGAAGAATCTGCATTTTGTAAAAGCTTTTGCAAAGCTTCTTCTTGTTCTTCTGTAAGGACGTCTTGCCAATGTGGGAGTTGTTGTCATAGGTGGAGCTGCTTTCTAGAGGCCTCTTGTAAGGTGGAAGCTGACTTCTTTTTGTAACCTGTGGCGTTTCCAAGTCTTGAAGGCAATAGATCAATTCATTTTTTTGGCGAATCCGGAGACGTAGCCGATTTTCAGTGAACTCTGTTATCATCTCAGTTCTATTCTTTTGTGATTAGTTGCAGTTGTTTTTCTGAGCTTAGTAGATTAGAGATTTGAATTTACATGTTGGATTCAGATCAATAATTAAAAGGTCCTAATGTTAGATTGACTATTGTAAGTCTTTTTGAAAATCTAACTCGTGAACTATAACGAGCAAGTGCTCAAAACGTTTACAGATCACTAAGCTACAACAATAAAGGGTGTCTCCAATGATGGCATATTTGGACACTTGTTAGATAAAGGTTTTGTGTTGGTTAAGGGACAAGTTGGGTGGGATAATTTGGTTATGCAAGTAGGTGTAGATGTCTTTATACCAAGGAGATTCAAGACCAACAAGTTCATACACAAGTTCGGTTTCAAGGACATCGAATACAGGAATCAAAATTTGTTCTACCAAGAACTCATAATGTGTCACATTATTAGGGATATCTAGGAGAGATCCGATGGTAGCCATTGCATCAACCACTTTGTTCTAGATTCTTGGGATTTGATCAAAGGAGATACTATCAAAGTATAATCTGAAATTGTCGACCATGTGCTTGTAGGGCATCAATTTTTCATCCTTGGTGTCATAGTCATCATTAACTTGTTTAATCACTAGTTGGGAGTCACCGTAGACTTGAATTTTTTTTAGTTTCCAATTTATAGCCATTTGAAGTCTTGTTATTAGTGCTTCATATTCATCCATGTTATTTGTGCATGGAAATGCTATATGAAATGACTTAGGAATGGAATCTCCTTGAGGTGTGACAAATAGAATACCGACTCTCGATCCATGACTTGTATAAGATCCATCAAAGTATAAGTTCCATGTGGTTGGTGTGTCTATGACAAGGATTGATTCATCTGGAAATTCAGATACCAACGGATGGTCTACTTTTAATGGTGCATCTACAAGTTGGTCAGCTATTACTTGTCCCTTTATTTCTTTGCAATCAACATATTCACTCAGGATCATAACCCATTTGGAAAGCCTACCTGTCAATGTTGCTTTGCTAAGTAGGTATTTTAATGGATCAATTCTAGTAATCAACTTGGTTTTATGATTTAGCATATAATGTCTCAATTTATGTGTTGTGAATACCACTACTAGACATGCTCGTTCAATAGGACTATAGTTTAGCTCATGCCCAACTAAAGTGCAGTTGATATAGTATATTGCCCTTTCCTTGTCATCGTTATCATTTTGTGCTAAAAGTGCCCCTAGTGTTGATGTAGTAGTTGTCACATATAGTATCAAATGTCTTTCATCAATTGGTGGCATAAGGACTATTGGAGTCAATAGATACTTCTTGATTTTCTCAAATGCCTCTTGAAACTTGTCAGTCCAATTAAAGGGGACACCTTTCCTTAATAAATGTTGGAACGAATGGGTCATGTTTGCTAACTGGGCAATGAACCTATGGATTGATTGTAATCTTCCTTGTAATGTCCTTAAATGACTGATATTAGTTGGTGGTGGCATGTCTAAGATTGTTTTTATTTTAGCAGGATCAACTTCTATTCCTCTACGGGATACTATGTATCCCAAGAGTTTGTCTGATTGGACCCCAAAAACACATTTCTTTAGATTTAGCCTAAGTTGATATCTTTCTAGTTAGGTGAAAATCTTATCCAAGACTGCTAAGTGTCCACCTCATTCTAAATATTTGGAGAGAAGGTGATCAACATAATCTTCATAAGGACATGCATATAGTCATGAAAGATTGTGTTCATGGCTCTCTGATAGGTGGCTCTGACATTTTTTAGTCCAAATGGCATGAAAATCCAACAAAATGTTCCCCAAGCACATGTGAAAGTTGTTTTTGGTTGGTCTTTAGTGGAAATTCTAATTTGATTGTATCCTGAGAATCTATCCATTATTGATAGCATTTCATGTCCAGTAGTCAAATCCACTATGATGTCAATATTCGACAAAGGAAAGTCATCTTTGGGAAAAGATTTATTGAGGTCTCAGAAATCTATGCAAACTTTGATTTGACCGTTTGGTTTTGTGAATGGAACTAGGTTTGATATCCATTCAGCATAATCAATTGGGTGAATAAATATAACATCCAAGAGCTTCTTGAGTTCCACCTTGACAAGGAGCGCAATCTAGGGGTGCATTTTTCTTAACTTATGTTTGAATGGCTTTGAATTTGGTAGCAATGGTAAGTGATGTAGGACCAATTCGGGATCCAATCCAAACATATTAGCATACGACCATGTGAAATTGACTTGTCTTTTAGAGAAGAATGCGATGAACTCAAGCTTTTCCTCAGTGGTCAAGGATGTTGCTAACTGTATTATTTTGGAGTTATCTGTCATTCTAATGTTGACTTCCTTTGTTTCTTCTATAAGCAATGGCGATCTCTCTCGATCTATTGGGAGATAATCTTGTCCTCCATCCTTGGGAGCCTCAAAGAGGTTTTCACCCTTGGATATGTCCTTTATTTTTACTTTTCCATGGTCAGCAAGTGCCTTTTGGTTTTCACCTAAAGACCTATCATTTTTATTTTTATGTTTTTCATTTTCACTTTTGTGACTAGAGGACAGGATAGCCTCACCAAATTATGCAGCATAATTGAGTTCTATGGAAAATCCAACTTTATGATCTCCATTTGGTATTTCATCATGAAGTCCCATGAACTCCGCAATAGCCTTGTCATTCTCAAAAGTGTCTAAACTTGGTGGTCCTTTTTGGTCCCAATCTATGAGTTGAGGATAAACAAGAGGTAAGCCATCATTCGTATTGTCAAGGGTCATTATGTAGGTAGATAGGGTGAAGATGGAACTAGAGTCATCAGGCTCCCGAGAGGCTCAATCAATGGATTTCCAAAAATAGTGTTGAAGCCATTCTTCTTTAGTTAAGGAAATTCTAAGATGAGTATTTGATAGATTTTGTGAAGAGTCAAGGGTAAGCATTTGGTCAAATTCCCCAAACAGTTTATCAAGGTCCATGAAAGTGGTGGAGGATAAGGAATCACATTCATACTCATTGGAATCAACATCATAATCCCAAGGGTTTTCATGTGTCTTGCTCTCATCTGAAGCACTAACAACCTCACTTGAGGGTGACCTGATACCTCAAATAGTCACTTTTCCATAACAAACCCTAGCCCTTGATGACTTATTAGCTTAGGAGGCGTAAAGGTTCCAACATTTTGTACTTGTTTAGACCAAGGCCACTGTGTCCATCATGTCCATGTTTGATTATTTGGAACCCTTTTGGATACTGTTCAATTGGCAATTTCTTAGTTTCAAGGTCCTCCCCTTCTTTGTACAACCATGCAAGAATGTTGTAATCTGTGGATTCCTTAGCAAGTTCCCCCCATCTGATGAAGGTGGTAGGAGGATTGTGAATGACAACTTTGGGTTGTATAGGATGCAATTTTCCATATGACTGTGGTGACTTAGGTAGCTTGCTAATGAAAAAGAGACTCTTCATATCGTATTCTCCACAACATTTATCTTGGATCTAGATTTTAGGTGTGGAAGGTGTAATGAAAGAGTTGGATGATTTGACAAGGGTGGATGGATTTATGTAGTGGGACGGAATGGTGAGTGAAGTGGAAGATGAGGCTTCTCAATTGATGGGAACTTGACATTCAGTAGTTCCTTTGAGGTTGGAACAATATTGGAAAGGATCAAGGTCACCTGGGATAGTGATTTCAGTTCCATTATGTGGGAACTTGAGGCATTGATGGTAGGTGGATGGAGTAGCCCTCATGACATGGATCCATGGGTGACCAAGAAGGAAATTGTAATGTAAATCTAGATCCAAGACGTGAAATATTGTGTCCTATGTGACTAGGCCAACCCTCACTGGGAGTGAAATTACACCTTCAAAGGATCGTTCAGCATCATCATAAGCTTTGATTACGATTTTCTTAGTTTGATCAATGCAATTCTTAGAGTATCCCAATGCCTTCACTAATTTTAGTGAGAAAATATTCAGACCTACTCCACCATCTACTAAGACTCATCTAATCTTGTGTGTTAACACATACCTCTAAATGTAGGGGACTGTTATGGTCAGATCTTGGTGCTGAAAAGTCTTGTTCAGAGAAAGTGACGTGGTGTGGCATAGTGAGGTACCTGACCATGGCCTGAAATTCGTTGACATCTAGGTTTGTGGAACAAAGGCTTCTTGCAAGAAGTTTTCAAGAATCACTCTTTGTTGTGGTGAAATGTGAAGGAGTTCCAAGATAGAAATTTGTGTTGGATTTTTCCCTAGCTACTCTAAGAGGTTATATTGTCCCTTTGGCTGAGGACTTGTGGATGGACCTAGAATAGTTATCTTGGTTCTGTGGGTAGCAACAACACAATCTGATTTTGGCTTGTTTATAGTGATGATGGAAATTGCAATCGTCAAGAGGTGTTACATTAAGAATAATGGTGCTATAATCATGCTTGACAACTGCATAGTTGGCATTGCTGTTATTATTTCTTGAACTAGAGGCTTTTCCTTTATCATGGTCTTGCAAAGGGGTCTTAAATATTGTATGATCAACATTTATTTTTCCTTGTGAATTATCGATTGAAATGGTTTGATCCTTAATGAGGTCTTGAATGATCTTCTTGAGTGTCCAACATCTAGATTTCTTGTGTCCTTTTGTGTGATGATATTCACAATATTCATCATCTTTCCACCAATCTGGTTTGATCAAGGAAGGTTCATAATTCTTGGTGTCTGGTAGTGTAATGATATTAGATTGCAAGATTCATTTAAGGATTGATTCGATAGGTTCACCCAAGGGGGTGTATGTTCTCTTGGCATGAGGAGGACCTCTTCTTTGTTGGCTGCTTTGGATAGCATTTAGTTTTTGGTTTTGACCTTGTGCTAGGGTACTTGGTGTACTAGATGTATTTGATGAAGAAGGACCCTTAAGTTGAATGATTGGTCCTTTGGTTATCAATTTGGCATCAACAACTCTATTGTTTGTGACATTTTTGTTTTAGGACCAATATTTTCCTTTGTCATTGTTGGGTTTTGGAGTGTATTTGTTTATCTTGACCGATCCTCTAGCAATAAGACCTCTCTCAATAAGGACACCTTTCTCATATAATCTCCTCAAAGGTTGTGCAACATTGGATTTTAATTCGACTCATCAACTCTCCATTAAGGTTTTCTACAAACATGGTGACAAGTTGTTTTTTCTAGAATATGACAAGGGAATTTGCTAAGCAAGCCTCGCCACCTCTAGTAGAACGAGGTGACTCCCCATCTTCTTATTTGGTTGTGCTCAATATTGCAAGGGTAACATCGTTTTTAATGTTGAACGCAAAATGATTGATGAATTTTTTAGCTAGTTCTCCCCATGTTTTGATTCCTTGTGGAAGATGTTAGAACCAATCCAAGGCTATCCTTGTGAGACTTCGTGGGAATAGTCTCATCAAGTAGGTAGGGTCATATGAAAATTCCATGCATGTTGTGTTGAATTCATGGATCTATTCTACTAGATCTCTTGTCCCCTTGTATTTAGGAAATGGTGGTGTTGTGAAATGTGGGGGAAAGGGTGGCATGTATAAGTTTTGATCAAATGGAAAAGGGCACAACTCCTCCATTGAATAGGTCTTCTTGTTGGTTCCCAATTGCATGTTGGTCATTCATTGTTCAAGGGTTTGAATGTGTTGGATCAAATAGTCTACAAGGGATGGTGTCGTATTTTTTTTATGAAATGTCATGATGTTGGCATTAGGGTCATGTTTTGGATTTGTATTAAGGTTGATGTTTTTTGATACAAGACCTTGATTATCGTATGGGTGTGGATTGTTTTGATTTGGAATGAAATTGGTATTTAGGTTGTTTTTGAAGGTCATGTTTGCATTTGGTATGGCATTTTGGAGTTGAAGTATAGACCCTTGATTTGTGTTTTTATTTTGAAAGTTGAACCCTTGGTTTGTAAATGGAGGTGTGGACCCTTGATTAATGTTTTGGTATGAAGGTGTAGACCCTTGATGTAAAGGATTGTTTCCTTGATTGAAATTTTGAAGTGAAGGCTTAGGTTCTTGATTGACATTCTAAAATGAAGGCGTAGATCCTTGAATAAGGTTTTAAAATGATGGAATAGACCCTTGGTTGGTATTAGACCCTTGATTGTGGTTTTGACTTGAGGTCTTGCGTGAGATAATGCGCACCTTCCTAGGGTTATTTGGTGGAGGTTGGTTTAATGAAGGTGCATTTTGGAATTGGAACAAGGGCCCTTGGATTGTGTTTTGGGATGAATTTTGAATCAAGGGTGTGTGACCTTGGCTTAGGTTTTGAATCAAAGGTGTAGGACCTTGTGATGTGGACCCCTGATTTGTGTTTTGAAAGATAGGATTCATGAAAGTTTTACCCATGGTGTTTGAGGAACTACCAAATGTGAAAGTTTGACCTTGTGTAGTAACATGAATTGGGATACTTGTTGTAGTGGTAGTAGTCATGTGTGTGGTTGTCCCAAGGGGTATGTTTACCATTGGTTGTGATGAGGGCATGCCAAATGGGTTTTTAGTTTCTTATTCTATGATGGTTTACACATCATAATCTTGAGGTAATTTGGCACCCTTTTTGGCTAGTGCATAGAAAAATTTGTTTGGGTTGGCACTAACAAGTTGGTCAACTATTCTTAAAAGTCTTGGATCTTGAGAGGCCCTTTCAATCTCTTGAGGGGTCAACTATTTGTTGGCTACTTCAAAGTTTAGGTCTTCCCAAGGGTCACTTTGGTCTTTTTGTGATGTGTTGTTGCAAGGTGTAGATTGATTTTAATTTGTGACATTATCAGGAAAAGGGTCACTTAGGAAATCCATGTCCTTTCATTTGGCTTTTGACCTTGTTTCAACCATGTGAGACTTTTGCAAGTTGGGGATAATGCAAAATGGTGATGAGACTATGCTATGTTTTTGGAATTTTTTTGGACTTTAGGATATGAAAATGCAAGGATGATGATGCAAGGATGGAAATGTCTAAAAGATGAGGGATAAAGAATGCTAAAGGACACTAAAATATTGGGTGATGGTCAAAGTGAGTGATGAGATGACTAGATGATGTTAATGTAACTAAGATTAAATGAGATTGATCTATGTTTTTGTTTTTTTTTTTTGTATTTTGGTGGTATGAAAACGCAAGGATAATGAAGGATTGATATGAGCTATATTTTTTTGTATTTTGGAATAAGGGGTAGAGTGCAATCTAAGGAAGGGTAGTCTAAATGAAGGTGATCTAATGCAAAGGATCACTAAAATTTTAAACAAAGGGTGGCATTCAAGCTAATGTGAATCCAAGGTAGCAAATTTCAAATGTCATTGATCATAAGAGGACAACCAAGACCAAGAGACAAGACCAAGACTCAACTTGACAAAGTGGCAATGACAAGACAAATGGTAATGGTCAATGACAAGTAGAATAAGTAACCAAGAATTTTCAAGAGCTCAAAGGTCTCCCTATGTTCAAAATATGAAGGTTAAAATGTAGCCTAAAGGTCAAAGTTCAATTTGTGCAATGCAAGAAACAAAGGAATGCAACCTATAATGCAATGTTTTCCTAATGGATATGTTAAAATGAACTGGGCAGACTTGCAAGTCTCTGGTTTGACTGACAAAGGTCATTGTAAAATGGTTTTGATCAGACTCTGGATACAAATTTCTAAAAAAATTATTTAGCAGGTAATTGCAGCTCAGTTTTTATTAGTTGCATTTCATAGTTGCATCTCAGGTTGACAAATGTGGGCCTATTTTTGACAAATGCATTTTAGAATTACAGTTGCGGTGTTTTAGCTAATAGTTGCGGTTCACACTAGCAATTGTGGGTCTGTATTTTACAGTTGCAGTTCACAAAGTGTGTTTTTTTACTGTTTTGATGTTTTTTAGTGATTTTGATCTAAGTTTTTGACTGTAAACTGTTTATGATGAAGTGTGACCGGGAAACATAGCAAAAAATATCAAGCACTTTGTTTAGAACTGATTTGATGTGAAATGGTAGCAAGAAAACAAGCACAATCCTAATAGGAAAAGGGTTTGTATACTTGGTATAGGCCCACTGAAATACCCTGGATTGGTGTTGAACACCTCTCCTTCTCGAGAGTGGATAGCTTAGAAGTTTGGTGGAACTGGCTCCCCTCCACGACACTCATTTCTACGAGCACACCAACTTTGGATTCCCAAGTAGTCACTTCTCAGGAACTACTATCTCTACTCAAGGGAGTCAGTAGTGAGTATCTTCAGGCATGATATTGTACCCTGCACCATACCAAGCAATGGCTGAAAATGGCTAAGCTTCTAAAAAAAAAAGTGTATAGTAAGGGAATCTGGTTCAAGGGATACAATGATAAACTCCTTCGAGAGGTCTCCTAGCCCTTAGAACAAGGGTTTCTCATATCATAAAGATACTGGAGGAGAACTATCACGTACCGTCCTATTGACTGCAAACTTTCTTGGCAGCCACAAATTTATATAGCAGTTCGAAAGGACTTGGCTTTAGCCCGTTACCGCTTAGGTCATTCCCTTAGTGTGAGTACTTTTTCCCACTAAGGCAAGCCCTCTAATGGGTAAACACAAAAGTGGATGGGTATGGCTTTCTAATCACCGAGTTTACACAAGGTGAGAGCATAATACGTGCCACCCTCAAACACTAAGACATGGTGTTCTTTTACCCTCTAGTTTAATCTATGTGAAAGAAGACAATTGTTCTTTTTAAAGCACCAATTGAAGTGTTTTCTACACTAAAAGACAGTCACCTTGCTTATTATTTGAAAATACTTGGATTCTTTTTAAGCCAATGAAATGTGATGCAAGTCAATTTTAAATCCCATGAGTGAAAATATGCAATTTTTTGTTCATTTTAAGCCCATGAATGAAATATGCAATTTGTTGTTCATTTTAAGCCCATGAATGAAATATGCAATTTGTTGTTCATTTTAAGCCCATGAATGAAATATGCAATTTTTTGTTCATTTTAGCCTTCATGAATGAAAATGCATGTTCATTTTAACCTTTATGAGTGTGGATGCAATTTGTTGTAGTTGTTGAAAGAAAACAAATTGATTATGCCTAAAGAAATGAAAAGCTCAATTTTTGTTTCTAAAGAAATAGTTTTAGACTCCCTCCAAGCTGTCCCACATGTTGAAAACAAGAGATTAGTAACTCAAAAAATTAAAACAACGATAACTTTCTCAAAACTTAACAAAATTTTAAATTGTTTGAATCCATGGAAAGTTGAAACTCAAACCTTCAAAACCCAGAAAGTATTTTTCAAGCTTCTGCAAGAAAAAGAATGTGGGTTTTAATAGCTAAATTTAAAAAGCAAAAAATATTAAAACGGTCATAACTTTTTCAAATCTTAACAAAATTTTAAAGCATTTGAAGTTCCAAAAAGCTAAAAGTGAGGCCTACAAAACCCAAATAATCATTTTTTTAAGATTTCAAGCGCCCATTTTTTCTGTGCTCAAAAGAAGATGGTGAGATTTTGTGTGAATTATTGGCTGTAACCCGCAAAACAACACAAGCAAACAAGAAAACAAACGGATTTCTCTCCAAAATTGTAATATTCATGTTAGGTTCACCAATGTGAGATGGGGTTCTTAGTTCCTAGCCTAGATTAGTGACAGTTAAACACCTCTAGACTACAAAACCACATCAACAAGAGAATACAAACAATGAGAAACTAAAATGAAAGCATGTGTAAATAAATATTCCCCATTCCAGTTGCTTCACTTCTCTTGTATCTCCTTCTTCTTATGCAAATATTTCCCTCAGATTTGTTGCTGAAGTACTGCAAGTACCTACAAATAGTAAGCAAGAAAGTTGGAGAAAATTAGTTGTTAAGGTGAAAATGGAGGAAAGTCACTTTTATAGACAACCTTTCAAATGGATGGCTAAGATTAATCCTCTAGAAGGATTACAAGATCAATGTTGGAGGATGCATGAGAGGGAGGTTACAAAGCGGATGGTCAAGATTAAACTTCTAGAAAGATGCCAAGATCAATGGTCCAAAATTGATGCACCAAGAATATGTTATTCTTGGAGGAATCATGACAAACAAACATGCAAGCTATTACAAACATGCAGGCTATGACATACATGCAAACTATGACATGAAATAATGACAGGGTATCTTTGACCAAAATGGAGGGATAAATTATTATTCGAAAATGGAGGAAAATGGAGAAAGGGGACAAGTGGCAAATAAATAATGTATTCAAATTATTTATTTGGAGGAAATAAAAGATGGAGCATCTAATTAAATTTATTCAATTTAATTAAATGTGAGGATGGAAATTGAAGAGGAATTAAATAATTTCAACAATTATTTAATCATGGAAGAATAAAGGGTCAAATAATAATTATTATTTGACTATAGAGAAATAATTAAATAAATGATGATTTATTTAATTATAGAAGAAAAGGGGTACATTAGTGATGCAATTAAATTATTTAATCGGTCGAGATAGAATAAAGATTAGAAAGTCAATTAATTAAATAATTAAAAATTATCTAATTAATAGAGGAATAAGAACATAATTGAATAATTAAAATTATTCAATTATCGAATGATGGAGACCAAGAAAAATGATGCTTGCAGGCTTAAGACATTTTTCAGTGTCTACACTTTGATATTTGCCTCAAGTCATGAGTGTGATGGTACCTTGAGTCGTAATATCATATTGGTTATTGTAATGCCCACAAATTTCCAACCAAAATACAATTAAGGAAAAAACACAAATTTCAAATTTTGACCACAACCACTAACATAAATCCCAAAGACTGCTCCCTATACATGCACTTCATGAAAGAATATCAAAATTTATCAAATAAATTATAAGGACTCAACCATCTTCACATTTTTTTTGATATTCATGGTTGGGTTTCAAATGGAGATATGGAATCCACATCACCAAGGTAGGCTTGATTAGTTCCACGAACTCATCAATAATCAAAGACTTAGTTCAAGTCACAAGTTATGCAAATAGAATATATATATATATATTTCAATAGTACCTTTAAGAAATAATAAGAGAACAAGCCTAGGGATCAAACCTAATTCCTCGGGGGCTCGTCTCTGACGACCTTGCCTACCTATATAATTCGCAGAGGAATCATAGTTCAACATACTTGAACTTTACCCAACACAAGATTTTTCAACAAGAACATACATTGTCCAGGTTCAATTCACATTTGATTAGTCTACACTTGATGAGTACAAATAACTACCATATAAGTTAAATTACGAGGATTCCTCTCACTAAGGGATGAAATTACTAAATGGGTAGGGTAAGAGTATACAAACATAACCCAATCACGTAATCAAATCCATACTTGATTGTAAAATGGTTCCATCTAATCCCCATCTAAATCATATTTTATTCCATCTATCTACTCACATAGCTAATGACTTTATAGGTTCTATTATTTGTTATATTAAGCAAATAATTAAATAGATCTCATATAACAATATTGATATTTTTGAATCCTTTATGTTCTTGACTGAATTGATAACACCAAATTAATTGGTGACTAGTACTAACAAAACATAATCCATTATAGAGATAACTGGTACATATGATTCCCTAGACTAGTAACAACTATTTTTTTTTCTATAAAATAATAACTCGATAAATAAAACTATTCAATAAGATAGTAGGCAATCATAGTCAAACAAACTTTACCATTATCTTCATAATATAACCATTTAATTGTAAGATCTTTATTAGGTAATTCTTAGCCATGTAAAACTAGAATCCATACATTGGGTACTATTATCTTTAGCTCGACAAAAGTACCTTGGGTCGTATTAATTTTCATAGAAACTCTTATGATATTAACTATCCTATTCATTCATTAATTTCTTTCTTTAGAGTCTAAATTTCATGGTTGAGATGGTCATCCAATTTTGGCCACCAAGATTGAAATTAGCATTTTTTAAAATTTTAATGTTAGTTTATTTTGTAGAATCGAGGCCCATATTATATATTTTTTTTATAAGATAATGAATGAGCTAATATCAATAATAAAAGATACATTAAATATTTCATGATTTTTAAGTCTTGTAATTATACTTTCACCAAAATTGTATCATTAATACCATTATAAGCAATTATCTAAATCAAAAGTTATGAAAATAAAAGAAATAATTTCTTACTAATCTAATGCCCCTAAAAAATTTTCCTACACATATTTTATTTTAATCTTGATATTATAAGATAATTAAATCCTTGAATTTACTAATAATCCATTTTTATTCAATCTTGGCATTGTTTTTCGTAAGCTTCAATAAAACTATTTTGTATCAGTTATGCACTTCAGAAATAATACATAATTTTTTGTTTCAAATCTTCATTTTTTTTTTATTCAAGGGGTAAATGCTTTTGACCAGAGCTATGAACCAGATACAACCATTCAACAATACCACCCTAACAAGGTTTGAACCTTGGTGGCAAGAACAACAACGCCACCAATAAACCATCACACCACGCCAATACCGGTTGTTTCAGATCTTCATTGGAAATCAATGATTGATTTGATTTTTTTCTTTTTCATGACTTCTGATTGGTATTGGTTAGAGCTGTAAGTGATTTTATCATTGTTTAGTTTTATTTACTGCTCTTATCTTCTCTCTATAGTTATATTCATTTAATCAATTGGTTCGGCAATTGGGCAAGTATAGAATCCTCAATGTCTGTGTAAAAATGAATCAAGGAATATTTCTAATATAATAAGTAGATGTGTGTGTGCTAAATGGGTGAGTTCAACTGTAGAAGAGAAATAAACAAGATAATAAAAAAATAATTGAATACACATTTGGATAGAATTACTGGGAAACCATTGAATTAACTCTTATTCACTAATGCATCACTACCAAGAACCCAACTGCAGACATTTTATATATTTATTCGTCTTTCTCTTTTTAACTGCAAAAAATTATTCTAATTTCCTATTTGTTTTCATTTTCGTTGTCTTCAAAAGTATATTCTTGCAAACTTTTCACTATCCATTCTTTTTTTTGAATGTCTTTCAAACAAACTCTATAAGTTAATTATGACTAACATCTATACCAATTTCTACAACTGATTTAACGCAACACAAGACTCACTAATTTACAAGTAGGCTGCTGGCATCATCATGGAGATTAGCTTTATGCCCATCATTGCATTGTGGGATAAAATCTCTCTGAGGAATTATGCCAAACTATAATATTTGGCAAATGATTGAGGAGGATATTTGTTTCCTACACATTAGTTGAGGTAGTTGCTACTCCATTGCTTTCATCATTATTGATTGATTATAATACCCATAGCCAGTCATTCTATTTTCTCTTACATTAATATAACTTTCATCCTCAAAAGTTTCTTTATGCACTTACAAACAACTTTTAGTCTGGAGGTTGGTATTCAGACTCTTAATGTTGTTGTAGCATTACTTGTCTAGTTGAGCATTGGTCCTCACACATACAAGGGTTAAGAATGCACAACTCCACGTTTGAGCTAACAAAAGAGTTTTCATTCCTCCTTGGCCAATTTGAAAGCTTCTAAATGGGGAATAAATATATATCTAAACAGTAACTACGTCTCAAATTATTACTAATGTGACAATCTAAATTACATGCAAATGGATCATAAACTAAGGCAACCTGGTAGAATTTTTTTTTTTTTTTTGCTTAATTGTAATGAGTGTTTTTAGAATAGGATACCACCATAGATAAAGAAAATTGCAGAACCAATGCCTTCATTTAACAAGTAACAACAAAAAAATTTTAGAATGAAATAATACACAACAAAAAGTGATATGTCCACGCAATTCCCATTTCTCTTTTAAATTGAGACCATCGCGAGGACTTACCTCAAGATTCTGCCCAAATTGTGTTCTACCGCCAAAAATAATGGTGAGAAAAAAGGGTCAAAGTTTGCAAACATATCATAGGCGTAGATTCCAAAGATCCTCTGTTTGTTAGTTTCCCCCAAAACAGAGCTTGGATTCCTTCCTATAAAATTTTTCCCAACTCTCACACCATATCCTCCTTTGCACCTTCAAATAGCCACACTCCACCCTCAATATTTCTCCTGTCGATCTCTGATGCACATCATCCTTTCAAAAAATATCCAGTGGTTGTTTCCTTCTCCAAATAAAACTGCCATTCCTCTCATTCTTTTTTCTTTCTCCCTTTTTCATATTTCATTCCCCATAAACTTTCTCATGCAACCTTTCCCATCAGAATAATTAGGAAGCATTTGCAAAGAAATATTATTTTTTGAATGATACCTTCATGAATTCACAATATTTGTATTCCCATAGATCCCCATGGCATTTAGAATAATTAGACTCCCTTTTTTTTTTTAAAGTTATGCCAGATAAAAACTAGAGAAACTGAGACACACTACCACCTATCTCATTAATTTTCTTAGATCTTCATGACATCCAACCTGATTGTATCTGGCCCTCGATCAAATAGAAATGGTCATGTTGTGACTGCTCGTTAATACAAGGGCGCCAAATCTCAAAGAAATTAGAAAGATTTGACAGGTGAATTGGCAAGGATGGTTGATCTTTTGTTTGTCTTTCTTTTCTTGTATGAACAAAACAATAAAAGAATGTCTTTCAAAGAGTGGCCTCATTTGCAATTCCTTGTTCATATCAGTAATTTAAGGAAAGTAATTAATGGAAATCCTATTCAAAATTGATGATAGATGTATTTTATAATAGTACACAACTTCTTTGCTTGCCTTTTCCTGGCACAAAACAAACAAAATGTGTTGCCTATATCAAGGAGCACCATTTTTTCATTAATTAGGGCAGTGGAAGATCTTTGAAACAAAGATCCACCATATGACTAAACTCAATTTCTCAAAAACATAAATTCAAATCAAGTCAACATGATCTAAGAGTTATGTTATAGTCGAGGTCAATACACCATTTGCCAGGGTAGTAGCATAAATTTTGATCATACAACCAAACCCAAATCACGTAATCCAGATGCGAAGGGATACTCAGGGTGGTGTGTAGTTATAGACATTAATTTCAAATTTTCACCACCCAACAAGTCAAATATCCTTCATTCATTTTTAATCAAATGAAAATCCTTGAATTAGGTGCCATATATTACATAGGAAATGTTGCATCTGATATATATATCAATTAAGAATTAAAATACTTAGTTAATATCTTATAACTAGTTCTATATGCCAATATTACTATGGATAACTTTATATCTTAATTAGAAGTATTGTTTTTAAAATTTTCTATAACTATTATCTTCAAGATCATTTTGAGTGCCACACTTTTCCATTTTCTTACGGATGATATGGTATAACTTTGTTATTGGTGATAATGAAGTTACATAATATCTCTTTGATTCTTATGATTTTATAGTGTGATTTCTTTGACCATTAAAAATGTTAATGGAATAACCAAATATTGAAATAATGTTCTTACATAAGAAATCGGGTACTATCTTGGTCATGAATGTTAATTATACTAATGAGTTCTGTGATTTATTTCTCTTTTAAAAGGTGTTGTATCTAACGCTATTTTTAATGGTATTTTATATTGGGGGATTTGGTTACCCAATCCTTTAGACACATCACACAATTTTCCACATTAGGTGACCATATTGGTTTTATAAAATATGTACTACAATATAAGATTTACCAATCCTCTATTATGACCATTTCCTTGAAACATTAATACACTCTTTCATTTTCTAAGAAATTTAGGAAATATTCATGTGCAAAATGTCACTTTATTTATCACTTTTAAATCTAACCATTGGTTAATGAAGTGCACAATAGAAGATAGTGTAGAATGTATAACACCCAAGGTGAGGCCTTACATGTTGTTTGGTTGTTATCTATCCCTTTTTTTTCATGTTGAATTGGTAGTTGATATCAATTTCTTGTCCTACATGCTTTCTTGTCATGGTGTTCTTAGTTTTATAGACTTTCATCAAGAGAAATTCATATGATCATTTTACAAAAAATATTAAGAAAAAATATGTGTGCATAAATATATATATACACACACACATATACATATATACATATATATGAATATATATATACACATTTATAAATATATATGTATGTATACATCAATGTACATATATGTATATGTGTGTGCATATATGTATATATGTGTGTGTGTGTGTGTGTGTTTGTGTGTGTTTAGACATGTAAAAATGACCTAAATGCATATCACACATGCTAAATGACATTTTTCCATCATTGACATCATTATCACTTAATATCATTGCATTTCACACCATTTACATTAAAAACCTTATTTTCCTCTATTAATTAAATAATCTTTAATTATTTAATTAATTCACTATATCATCATTAAATCTAACTTTATTCCTCCTAATTAATTAAACAACATCAATTATTTAATTATATCACTAATATACCTTATTCTCCTAAAGTAATTAAATTATTATCACTTAATCTAGTTTAATTAAATCACTTTCCCCTCTCTAAATCAGAATAATTAAATTAATTATTCAAACCCTCATTCAAAAAGGTTAATAAACAATTACAACTTTATTTGTTAAAGTCAAACATGACTTGCACGTTCAACTCAAAAATGTTAATTAATTAATTATCCTCACCTCTTCTATGATTGAGCAAATCACAATCACTGATTTCTCACTCTAAACAATTGACTAACTCATATAT
>VDFB02006927.1:114041-136380 GCA_007258455.2 Sequoia sempervirens | reverse complement strand
CTAATCGGCCCTCGATCAAACCGCTGGTGATCAAAGAGGTAGAGGATGAGGGAGATATGGACAAGGATCTAGAAGAGGTGGTTTCAAAGGAACGTGTTTCCAATGTGGTGAAGAAGGGCATCGAGCCTATGAATGTCCACAACACCAAGGAAGGGTAGACAAAAGGCTAGAAGGTCATGGAAGGGTTGCGCATGCAAATGAGGAGGCCCAATCTGAACATTCAGATGATGCTGAAAGGGAGAAACCCTAGTGATTAGGAGAGCCCTAGTGACTGAAGAAAAGGAACCAAAATAGAGGAAGAATCTATTTCGCACAAGGTGCAAGTGTGAAGGAAAATGTTGTGATGTCATTATTGATGGTGGGAGCACTGATAATCTGGTGTCAGAGGAGATGGTCACAGAGTTGAAGCTAAAGAGGGAAAGGCACCCACATCCGTATCGGATTACCTGGTTGTAGAAAGACCAAAAAGTTTTATTCAATGAGCAGTGCCTAGTAAAGTTCAAGGTCGGGAGCTACCATGATGAGGTACTTTGTGATATCATCCCCATGGATGCATGTCACATGTTGTTGGGGAGGCTGTGGCAGTTTGATAAGCGAGCTATACATGATGGCCATGCAAACACTTATTCCTTGACAAAGGATGGGGTTCGTCACAAGTTGAAACCCTTGAAGGAGAATGAAGAAAAGGTATGCATTAGTGCTAGAATTTGTTATGTAGATGGAAGAAAAAATTTAGAAGGTATGAAGCATGAGCGTGTGTGTTATGAATTGATTCCTAAAGTGAGTAAGGAGGATAGTGAGAAGGTTCCAGAAGAAGTTTCTGGGATGTTGGATGAGTTTCAGGATATTGTTTCTGATAATGTACTTGATGGTTTACCACCAATAAGGAAGATCAGTCATCAAATTGACTTGATTCCTGGAGCCAGTTTTCCAAATAAGGCAGCTCATAGAATGACCCCAACAGAAAATGAGGAGTTGAACAGACAAGTTCAAGAGTTGTTGAGAAAGGGTTTGATACGGGAGAGTTTGAGTCCATGTGTAGTACTTGTAGTACCAGCACCAAAGAAAGATGGGGAGTGGAGGATGTGTACAGATTCCCGAGCTATAAACAAGGTAACAATCAAGTACAAATTTCCCTTGCCAAGGATGGATGACCTGATGGACAATTTGAGTGGAGCTCAATACTTCACAAAGATTGATCTGAAGAGTGGATATCACCAGATCTGGATTCGAGAGGGAGATGAATGGAAGACTACCTTCAAGACCAAAGAAGGCCTGTACGAGTGGTTAGTCATGTCTTTTGGGCTAACCAATGCACCGAGCACATTCATGCGGCTCATGAACGAGGTACTGAAAGAATTTCTGGAAAGTTTTGTTATTGTGTATTTAGATGATATTTTGATTTTCAGTAAGACACTGGATGAGCATCCGATGCATATTCGGAGAGCCTTTGAGAAGTTAAGAGAAGAGAAACTGTTGAGTAATCTGAAGAAGTGCAATTTTGTGAAGAGGGAGTTAGTGTACTTGGGGTTTTTTGTCTCAACACAAGGTCTCAAGATGGACCCAGAGAAGGTGAAGGCTATTCTGGAATGGCCTACCCCAAGAACTGCTACCGAGGTGAGATCTTTCCGTAGTTTGGCTAGTTTTTATAGAAAGATCATTAGAAACTTCAGTAGTATTTGTGGACTCGACCAAAACAAATGAGAGGGGATAGAAAAAGAATCTCAAGTGGAGCACCCCGAGCTGCAAAAAGTTTTGAACTATTAAAAGGTGACAGAGCGTACTCGCTCTAGCCTCCCGTGATTTCAACAAGGTGTTTGTGGATTGTGATGCTAGTGGTTGTGCCATTGGAGCGATTGAGCCAAGAAGGTAGTTTCCATTGCCATTTCAAGAAAAGTTAAATGATGCCAAGAGAAAGTATTATGCGGCTAGATCGAGTTTTATGCAATAGTTCAAGCATTAAGAAAAATGGAGGCATTATTTGTTGGCCGGGCTGAATTTGTTCTATATAATTCCATCATCGCCCTCGCAGATCTAAGCAAATAGTCAGAAAAAATTCAAAAGGCAGGCATGTGAAATGGGTAGATTTTTTGCAAAGTTATACCTTGTTTTGAAACATAGGAGTGGGAAGTCAAATAGGGTTGCAGATGCCTTAAGTAGGAGGCATACATTGATGACAAAGATGCAAATTGAAGTGGTTGGGTTCAATGAACTCAAGACACTATATGCAGAAGATCCTGATTTTGCAGAGGCTTGGAAAGCTTGCAAGGAACCTGTTCCAGTGGACAGGACAAGGTGGATGGATTTCATAATCCAGGATGGCATGTTATTTAAGGGAAGTCAATTGTGTATCCCGAGGAGTTCCATGAGGGAGAACCTGATAAAGAAGAAGCATAGTGGAGGAATGGCAGGACATTTTGGTCGGGATAAGACCATTGCATTATCAGTGAGCATTATTATTGGCCTCAGTTGTCACAGGATGTGAAGAAGTTTGTACAAAGTTGCAGGGTATGTCAGATGGCTAAAGGAGTGATCCAAAATACGGGATTATATCAGCCCTTACCTGTACCAGAGAGGCCATGGGAGGATATAAGTATGGACTTTGTTCTTGGTTTTCCAAGGACACAATGAGGGAATGATTCAGTCTTTGTGGTGGTTGATAGGTTTTCAAAGATGGCACATTTAATTCCATGTCAGAAGACCCATGATGCAATCCACATTGCTTACTTGTTCTTCAAAGAGGTGGTGAGGCTACATGGTCTGCCAAAGAGTATTGTTTCAGATCATGACACCAAATTTGTGGGGTACTTCTGGAGGACCTTGTGGAAGAAGCTAAAGACAGAGCTGAAGTTCAGTTCTGCACACCATCCACAAACAGATGGGCAGACAGAGGTTGTTAACAGGAGTCTGGGTAACCTACTGAGATGTTTGGTAGGAGATAAACCTAAGGGATGGTACCTGATCTTACCCCAGGCAGAATTCTCTTACAACAATTTTGTCAACAGAATCACTAGTATATCACCATTCCAGATTGTGTATGGAGGTAGCCTCAGAATAGCTCCAGAATTGAGGAAGATGGACCAAGAGAAGAAAATAAGTGCTGAAGCTGAAGATTTTGCAGAACACATCAAGGATATACATGAGAAGGTAAGAGAAGATATTAACAAGATGAATATGTAGTATAAGGATAAAGCAGATCAGAAGCGGAGGTATAAGGATTTTCAGATTGGTGATGAAGTGATGGTCCACTTGAGGAAATAAAGGTTTCCAATGGGAACATATAACAAATTGAAGATGAAGAAGTTTGGTCCCTATAAAATTTTGAAGAAGCATGATTCACGGAATGCATATGAGGTAGAGTTTCTGGATGGATTCAACATTTCCCCTATGTTCAACATTTTAGATTTGACAGAGTATCATGAAGGTGGTGCAGAGGAAGTACCAATGATGGAACAATGTGGAATTCCAGCATCTACTTCAGAAAAGGAGGATATTGAGGAAATCTTGGATAGTCGTGTGGGAAGGAGTACCAGAAATTGGTAGTATGAAGAATATCTAGTGAAATGGAGAGGAAGGCTTGTGGAAGATTCATCCTGGCTATCTAAGGCAGCGGTTGACCAATTGGGTTTTTCTCAACCATCTGAGACGTGACGGGGTCACTTCTCAAATTACCCTAGGTGTCTGATGCAAGAGCATCTAGTGGTGTAAGGGCAATCTTGCATCACCCAAAAATAGTTAAATTTCAAGTTTCTCAGTTTTTAGATGTTTTTAGATTTTTAGATACCCTTTTCGTCATAATGAAATTCCCAATTTATGATTTTTATTTTCTACTCCTAGGTTGAAAGATTTTGCAGTTTTAGTTTCCCAGATTTGCACCTGAAAAATCTTCCAAGTTGGATTTGAGGCACTTAGAGCTTCTAGAATGGCCCCAAAACTTTCTGAAATTGGTGTAGCAATTTTGAGTGCGTTCTTGACTTTGAGACCTTTCCAACGGTTCAAACGGTTCGCGAATTGGAGCCCCAGATCAAAAGTTATGGCCCTGGGAAGTTGGCGCACTTTCTAGAAGATACAATTGCAAATGTTCTTTTGAAATTTGAACTTCAAGTTGTAATTTTCAGTTCCAAACCGCCTAAACTCAAATTTTAATGTTGTTTTGGCTCCAAACTAAAGAGGAGCTCTATTTATGGGTGGGTTTCTAATATTTTTAGGTAACATTTTGGGGACAAGCTCGCATATTGTGAAAGGGTTATTCTGTAGCTTTCTGTAGCTTGCATGTATTGTAGAACTTGGGGATTTGAGATCCTCTGCATGTAAGAAGCTCCATTTTTTGAATAATAAAATTATTCTCTTATTTGTGGGCTATTTTCTATGTCTCGGGTTGTGCCCTCGTTAGGTTTTGGAATTGTTTATGACAACCACGAGATCTCAACATAGAAAAAAGATGGAAGCCAACAAGAGTAGCTCAAGTGCACCAAAAACCAACATCACTAATGAGGAAACCCACCCATGGGGTTATAAAACAAGTGACCTTACAAATCCTCAAAAAGAACCCACATTCAACACCAAACCAACCACCAAGTGATGAGGAAGTACTCCTTAGACACCAAAAAATTATTGATAGTCAAAATCAACTTCCAAATCCTAATGACGTGATCATAGAAGAATGCGATAGTGATGAGGAAATCATTGATGAGAAACTATTAGAATACTCCCAAAATCCTAAGATGCAAAAGCTTATGGACAAGATGCTTGGGAAGAATCCAAACTCATATTTCCTCACATTGGAAAAAAGTGGTACTAAACTACGCATTGACTTCAACATGGACATGCTAAAAGATCCTATTCTTATTCTGCTAGGAGATCAAATAGTAGTTAGAAAAATTCCAGAACCAACCATGAATACCAACATACCACCATTGTTCTCACAGAATAATTATCAAATGCAACCCATGAATGACCAATTGTTTAGACAACCTTCCCAAATTGAACAAGCATTTGTGGCACAACAATAACAAGGAAATACAACCCAAAACATACCACAACATAACACTATGCAAAACATGGGAAACATTCCAATGGACCAACAATGTGGTAACCCATCACAAGGGTATTACATGCCACAACACACTTCACACATTGACCCTTCCAACAACTTACAATATCATCAAGGGAAATTATCACAAAATCAACCACAACAAGGTGTACCATCAACACAATACCAAGGTAACCTTCATCAAAATCGACCACAACAAGGTGTACCACCAATGCAATACCATGGTACCCTTCAACAAAATTCACAACAACAAGGTGTACCACCAACACAATACCATGGTACCCTTCAACAACAATCACAACAACAAGGTGTACCACCAACACAATACCATGGTACCCTTCAACAACAATCAACCACAACAAGTTGTAACACCAACGTAATACCATGGTACCCTTCAACAATATTCACAACAACAAGATGTACCATCGACGCAATATCAAGGTAACCTTTCACAACATCCACAACAACAAGGGATATCACAAATGAACTACCAAGGTATATCCCAAACTCAAAAACACTTTGTTCAACAAACCCAAAATCAAAATCCTCAACAACAACAACAACAAGGAGGACCACAAAATCAGTACCAAGGAACACCTCAAAGTCAATATCAAGTTACATAGCAAGGACCCAACCTACCTTATATACAACAAGGACCTAACATACCTTATGCACAACATGGTCCTCAAAATCCCATGACTACACAATATCATGTTTATGACCAAACAAATGTCATGGGATAACAAATCTACAATACCCAACATCCTCAAACAAGCACACCAAACAATGACATAAATGTGCAACTTCAAACAGTTAATCAAAGGATATCAGATATACAAATTGGAAAGCTAAAAAAGAGATATGCTCTCCAAGACATTTGTCCTTATCTGTTTGATCAAAATTTATCCATGGTACCTTTCCCCAAAGGCTTAAAAATATCAAAATTTCACAACTATGGGGGAAATGAGATCTAATTGAGCATCTACATGAATTTTTAGTATCTTGCATGGAACTACAATGAAGGAACAAACAAAAAAATACATATATACGAGACCTCAGCTGAGCCAATGAATGTATATACAAAAATCATGTCTACACAAAGTCTCTGGTATAATATACGTCATGGAAGATCAAGAAATCTCAACCCTATTGGTCATCCCAAGGTGGAGATCTTGACTACTCTTGGTCTGATGGGGAGATGGTTGTGGCATGACTAGAGGATAATTAGGCTACATAACTGAATGACCAATACCTAACTCTGCACCTATCTGAGTACTCAGCTCTCCAAAACAAGGTTGTCTTTGTACTCTGGAAATGAAGGCCTCATAGAGTGTCTGATAATATGTGCATCTCTATAATAATTGCTCTTGATCAGCCTAATGTTGATCCATGGGAATGGATGAGGCTATTGAAATCTCTATGGCTAGTCTTTGTTGTTGCTCTGTCACAACCTCCTGCCTAAGCACATCCCTCTCCTATCGGAGGCTACTTCTCTCGACTATTAATGCTACAACTCATTCCTTAGTAGCCTACCTCTATAGGATCTCAACATCTCTCTTCACTACAACCTAGGCAATCTGTGCTACCACTATTGCATCCCTAGGTGGGGAAGGACCCTATGGTACTAGTTGATCCTGCTGCATTGAATCAGGCTATTATTTATCCTGTTGATTATGCTATCCATCCTATCCAACTCTAGCCAACTACTCAACAATTATTCTCAAACATTGTTGCTCATCTTTGTGACCAGTAACACCAGATTTCCTTATGGATGGTTGAGTGCTAGTAGGGCCTGTAAACTAAATTAGAACACAATGTGCCCACCACTGATCATACTCACATGTCATGCTAGGATTTGTCAAACCTACTGGTCAACTCCATCCAAATGGGGCAAGATGGTGGAACTCAGCTACAACATTTGGAGAAGATTCATGTGGCCCCCACACCCTAACATCTTAGGTGGTCTTCCTAAAATGAGCATGGTAGTCATCACCAAACCGCATTTGTTTCCCTTCAAACTCATGAAGAACCCGATCGGTAGATAACGCTCAGGGAGGGAATCAACATGGCCAATCAACCATTGTGTCCATCAACAATAAGGGAGATGCTCCTGATCATCATGCCAGGCCTCACAGCCTAACCATGGTCTCCAAACAAAAGAAGGCATATCATCAATAACATGACACCAATAAGATAACTAGCCAGGCTAGGTGTAGTGCATAAAATTAGAATATCTATAAGAATATGGATCCTTTGGATCTTGATCCATAACACCATCAGGTCTAGTCATTGGGATGTGCTCCCAGGCCCATACATGCAACAATGTGACACCAACAAAGATAGAACTACCTCCTTGATAAGCGACCTCATGCATATCCCTATATAAATGAACCAGGAAACATGGGCCCCATGTGTACCTCATGTCGTGCTCAAACATCTACTTGATGCAAATTCCCCAACCAATAAGAAACTATTTACCTCTTCAATAAGGTACAACGAGCCTCGAAATCAAACTACATATGACCAAAGATACAAGATCTACGTTGTCAACAAACGGAGACAAGTCTATCTCTGAATCCCATACATGAAGATGTCTAACACCTAGAACCTGTTGCATAGCATGGATACCCTATCTAACATCATAGGTAACAAGCTCCCTATGAATAGGATTATAGAGAATCCTCTAGACATCCTCCATAGTGATAGTGGCCTCATCGATCGACAAATTAAAAGATGACGACTCAGAGTGCCATCTCTCCACAAAGGTAGTCAACCTCCTGAAAAACCAATGATCAGGTCAAACAACTGTCACAGTCATCGCGACATAGAAGGAAGAGCTCCCGAACTTAAAATTCCCTCCCAATGAACTAGCGGACCCTTCTATCTTCCCCCACCCACCCTGGTGTGGTGGAGGTAACTTAAGTAGCTAATCAATTATTGTGCTTAGAGATATTGTTTTGAGCAATGCTTAGAAATAAGATTGAGAAGCCCATCTCTTCCCAGTTGATGCATGAACCGAGATAAGGTACCTAAGATGAGGGTGCCACCTCCCCCAACTCTAATCATTTGTTGTTCCACATGGACTCCACCCCATGGAAATGAATATGTGAGTAAGTCCCCCTACTATAACTAGAGTAGTGAGGTGGGGTATCACTAAGTTAAGTCTCGATGGATCATATAAACAATATGATCGATCTCCTAATCAGTCATCAACTCTAGAATAAAGTGATTTGAGAACTAGATATAAAAATTCAACCCATTACATTAATATTTTTCTCCAAAAACACATCACAAACCTAAGACTGTGAATAAAATGGCTAAAACTTTCAAAATTGACAATAGTCGTCACTTTTTTTATAATAGCAGCCAAAAAATGTAATAGCGGCCCTATTTTTTGCAATAGCGATTATTATGAGCAATAGCATTCACAATGAAAAAAGTGACCAACTTTTTCAATAGAATACAAAATTCAAAAAAGTAGTCAGTTCATAAAAATAAATACAATACTGAACATTCTAAGCAACTATGGTAATCAAAAGCAAATGGATTTGTCAATAACATACAGTTTAAGCAAAAATGGTAGACTAAATCAAAAGTGATACAAATGAAAACAACAATAGCAGTAAGAACAATGCAAAATCGTTAATTTTACAAGATTACCACTATTGCTAAAAAAAAATTATAGCATTAATTACTCAAAAATGACAAGACAAAAATAGGAACAAAGGAGGTACATACCATGATACCTACACCAAAAGGCCTCTTGAACTCATGGACTACCTTTGCATGATGTGGGGCACCTACAATCCTCAGTATTGTGAATCAGCAATTTCCAAATCAAGATATCCAGAGACAAGAATTCATTAAGGGCTAAGAGTGCCAATGAGGTAAATTGAATCCTAATTCCTTATTTTTACCCCCCAAACCCTAGTTTTTTACCTAGGAAACCCTCCTAGGTTGAAATTATGAGCATCTAGGAACATTTGGACTATAAATGAGGGACCTATAAGCTTAATTTGTTTCCCTCTATGCATCTAAACTAAAATTGAACCTTGTCATGAGCCTAACCCGAAAACTAATTTTCTAGCCAACTTCTCGAGGGGGCAACCCAACGTTGTACTATCTTTTCGTTGACTACCAGAGCATAGTGGGGAATATTAAATTTTTCAAATCTTGATCTTAACATTGAATTCTTTGAAACAAAGCAACCAGTACTTTGTCTCAAAGAGAGGAAAAATGTAGACATGTAAAAATGACCTAAACACATATCACATGTCCTGAATGAAATTTTTCCATCATCAACATCATTATCATTTAATATCATTGCATTTCACATCATTTACATCAAAAACCCTATTTTCCTCTATTAATTAAATAATCTTTAATTATTTAATTAATTCACTATATCATCATTAAATGTAACTTTATTCCTCCTAATTAATTAAATAACATCAATTATTTAATTATGTCACAAATATACCCTAGTCTCCTAAATTAATTAAATTATTATCACTTAATAGTTTAATTAAATCACTTTCCCCTTTCTAAATCAGAATAATTAAATTAATAATTCCAAACCTCATTCAAAAAGGTCAACAAACAAATACAACTTTATTTGTTAAAGTCAAACATGACTTACATGTTCAACTCAAAAATGTTAATTAATTATCCTCACCCCTTTTGTGATTGAGTAAATCATGACCATTGATTTCTCACTCTAAATAGATGACTAACTCATCTATTCTTCAATCCCACTAACCTCTCAATCTATTTCTTCAATCCCATCAACAACTCAACTTGATTTCCTCAATTCCACAGATTATGCAATCTAAATCCTCAAATTGTGTAATTAGTATTCTTAATTGATTTGATCATAGAAGCTAACTCAACAATCTATTTCCTCTCAATGGTTCTTAATCGTTGATTGGTATTTTGCATTGTTATAATCTTGCACGTTCATCTCGAAATAGGAAATCTATAAAATAACTTTCTACCTCCTCATAAATCATCTAGAATTTACATAAGCGAAGCGTTACATGATTAACTCTTAAGAACATTACGAGTTATCATCACATTCTAGTTCAACATCGTACACACATTAAAGCTTTTACAACGCATAAGGAGGCTTTGTATTGATTACAACAATCTGACATTCAACATCGATACAAATACACTTCGACATGAGATGGGTAATGTTATAATTTCTTGAATATATTGTTTATTCTTCATTTGCTAACAATTGTTTCATTGAATTCATTAGTTTTATATTGTTCATTTCATGAATAATGGGTTTAGGGATTCTTAATCTTATATATGTATGTATATATTTATATATATGTATATATATAATATATGTGTGTCTATATAATATATATGTATGTATATATTATATATGTATGTATATATATGTAGAAATATATATGTTTTTGTGTGTGTGTTTATAAATATATATGTATGTATTGGCTTTGTTGTTTGGTTGGTGTTCGTCTCTTTTTGTCATGTTGACTTGATAGTCAATATCGACTTCTTTTTTTATTGTAGATACCTAAAATTGTCCTAACCTGCGAACTAGCATTTTAACACTAATATTCATCTTTTCCTAATAATTAAATAATTTTCAATTATTTAAATTATTGTCTAAAATCATATTTCCACTATTAATTAAATGAATTTATGTTATTTAATTAATTCATTTCAATTAATCTTCTTGATTAAATAAATAAATCTTAATTATTTAATTGTATCTTTAAACAATTAATCTTCTTGATTAAATAAATAAATCCTATTTATTTATTTTTATCTTTATATCTTTAAGTATATCTTTAATTCTTTATTCTTCTTGATCAAATAAATAAATCCTATTTATTTAATTATATTTTTAAATCTTCCTCCTAATTAATTAAATAAACAATAATTATTTAATTATGTCTCTAACATTACTTATTCTTCTAATTTAATTAAATAGTTATCATTAATTATTTAATTAATCTACTTTCCCTCTTCCAAATTAAATAATTAAATTAATTATTGGATTTCCCCAAAATTCACTCAACATGATCTATTAATAAATAAACTTGTATTTATTAAATCAATTTCATCTTTCGCGTTCCTCTCCAACATTAATTAATTATTAAATTAATTAAAACATCCTCACATATCTTGATTGAATAAATCATGCCCACTGATTTCTCAATCTATCTCCCAATCCCACTAATTTTTTCAATCCCACTAAACACTCAATTTGATTTCTTCAATCCCACTAATTGTTCAATCTAATCCCACTAATTATTCAATTAAAATCCTTAATTGGATCAATCAAAGGAGTTAACTATCAATCTATTTCCTCTCAATGGTTGTCAACCATTAATCTTTATCTTTCATTGTTGAATCCTGATTGTTCATCTAAAATATGAAAATCTATAAAACATCCTTCTTCCTTCTCAAAAATAATCGAATAATCTAGAGAATTTGTGGAGAGGTCATGTAAAATTGGCTATTGAAGCACATTTAGCATGTTCTTGCATTTGAGATCACCGTTACTACTACTTTTGAATTGTTTACACATTGGAGGCTTCATATTGATCCAGCAAATCCAACATTCGTTATCAATACAAATACACTCTGACATGGGATGGTAAAATTGTAGTCTTTGAATTCTTTTATGTTCTCATTTATGCTAACATTTCTTGTTGAATTCATGGCTTTACAATCACATTTTATGAGTAGATTGGGATTTATCTTTTTTTTATTTCATTCATTTGATTTCATTGTTGTATTTGCATGTTTCCAATCCCCCCTTACATACCTACATACTTTCTTGTTATGGCGTCTTTAACTTTATAGGATTCATCAAGAGAAAAAACTAATTATCATTTTGTGAAAGAACTAGAGAATATATATATATATGAAAATGTGACATACATAAATACACACATACATATAATAACTATATATGTACATATATAGTTATATTTTAATTATTATTATTTTTTTAATAAAAAGGGGTAAAAACTTTATTGAAGATTAGAAAGCCACATTACAAAGGAAGCCAAGGACCGAGGTCCCAAGGAAAAACAAGAGCAACGAACCAAACTAACATAAAACAGCCAACACCATCATTCGTCACCATTCCCAACCCTATCTTCAGCAAGAATAGTCATTAAATCAAGACGGAGCTCCTAAGGAACCAACTCCCACTCCTCAATTCTCCATCCCTCAACATGCTCAGAAGCCCATTTCGCCAAGCAGTCAGCTGCCCTATTCCACTCCCTTGGAATATGGACAAAAGTCACCGTTTCCATCAAAGAACTAACCCGTAGAATTTGTTGCACAACCCTAGCCAACTGCCAGCTAACATCTGCCACTTTCCGCTCAATAAGAAAATTGATCAAAATCTAGGAATTAGATTCACAAACAATCCTTCTCCACCCCAAAGCATGAGCTCTCTCAAGAGCGTCAAGAATAGCCAACCATTCCACCAGGTTGATGGTCTGTGTCCCTTCATATATCAAAAAGAGGAAGATCACCGAGCCCAAAGAATCCCTACCAATCCCCCCAATACCAGTTGGTCTTGGATTGCCCCTTGAAGATCTGTCAGTATTGATCTTCAAAACACCATATGGGGGAAGTTTCCATTTGCCATCCCTATCAATTTTTTGCTTCTCTCGTTGTCCTCTCTTAGCCCTTGCCAAATCCAATGACAACCCCTAAATCCCCAACCTCTCCACCAACTATGTATCCCTTTTAACCAAAGGGAATTCCACTTCACACCTAGCTTCCACTGTTTCCTGAACCATGCCCAATAATCTCTGCCAAATTTGTTGCACCAGCCTCTATTCTCCACGAAATATCCTTCGATTGCATTCCAACCAAATCTACCACAATAAGAAGATTGGCCCCACAAACCACACCTCCTACAAAAAGAAGGCCACAGAAGGGGGCCGACCCATCCCCTTCCAAAATTCAATCAAGGAGGAAGCATGAACACAAGGAACTTTCCAAACACCCCACCAAAAATGCCAAAGCTAGAGGGCAAAGGAGCAACGAAAAAATAAGTGAGTAGAGTCCTCCTCATTAGCCCCACACATAACACAAATAGAAGGACCCTGGAAACCTCTCTTCTGAATGTTATCCCAAGTCAAACACTTATTCTAGGCCAACATCCAAACAAAACAATTACATTTTGGCCAGGAAAGCTTGTTCCATACCTTCTTCCACCACTAAATTTTAGGCCCAACCAACCTAAGAGACAATAAAAAACTATAACCAAAGGCTACAGTATAGGTCCCCTTAGGATTGGGGGACCAAGAAAGCATGTCATCATCATGGAGAGAGCTACATATTCGATTAGAGAGGATACTTTGCAGCACAGCACAATCCTCCTGCAAACCAACATCTGGCCACTCATCTGGGGACTTCCATTTGGCCATCTCCATTTGTCCATAGGAGGAAAAGGACTTAAAATCACTCACCCACGACCAACCAGCCTCAAGAAATCTCTGAAAAAGATTCAACAAGTTGGGAAACTGAGTGGTGATGGGAGGAAAACCATCCCAAGAATCAGACCAGAATTGGACCTTTGTCCCCTTCTTGCAAATCCAAAATAATCCTTCCTTAATAAGCACAACCCCTTTTTTGAGGGTGCCCCATATCACAGAGCCCTTCCCCACAAGGGGGTACCTAGAAATATCAGGTTGAGGGATCCCCGGGAGATACTTCTAAGAAAGAACCCTGGCCCAACTCTTATCCTGCTCATTACACCACTGCCAATATAGTTTTGTAGCCGAAGCCTCCCCAATCAAAGCTGACTGCCTCAAACCAAGTCCACCATATTGTTTCATACTACAAACAACCTCCCATCTAACCAAACTCCATTTGGAGTACTCCAAGCAACCATCCCATAAAAATTGTCTCGCCACAGAATCTAGGTTCTTAAGAAAGCCCATAGGGGCAACCTAGAGCTTGCATCTATAAATGGGCAGGGCCTGCACCAGTGACTTAATCAACTAGACACGACCAGCAAAGGATAACCATCGATGAGTCCAGTGATTAAATTTCGCCTGAAACTTATCCAAAATAATCTTCCAAGACCTCCTAGGCAGTCTACTCGCCGAGATGGGAATGCCAAGGTAAATCAATGGGAGAGTCCCGATCTGAAATCTCAAAGTTTGAGCAATCCTCTACTGAATGGGGCCCAGAGTGTTGAAGAAGAAAATGGAAGACTTGACCTCATTAATCTATTGACCGGAGGCAACCAGGTAAACATCCAACACTCTTATAAATTAGAAGCTTCTCACATTGTAGCGATCCCCATCAAAGTAGTATCATCCACAAATTGTAAGTGAGTTTGCAGAGGTAAGGTGCCACCCCACCTCCAACCCTGAATGAGACCAAACTCCACACTCCATTTAATCCATCTCCCTAATCCTTCAGCCAAAAGAATAAACAAGTAAGGGGAAAGAGGGTCTCCCTGATGAAGCCCCCTAGAAGCACTAAATAACTTAGAGTGACTCCCATTGATAACCACAGAGAAAGAGACTGAAGGAACACAACTCAAAACCCATTGAATCCATTCTTTAGCAAAACCAAAAGCACCAAGAACCCTCCGAAGGAAGGACCACCTAACTCTGTCATATGCCTTAGCCATGTCCAAGTTGATAAAAATTGATTTTTCTTTAGAGCTGGCCATAGAATGGATGACCTCAGTTGCAATAAAAATCCCATCCAGAATTTTCCTACCGGCTACAAAACCACTTTGTTCCTCAGAGATCAGCTCCTCAAGCCCCTTTTTCAACCTATCAACAATAAGCTTAGAAATAATTTTATAAATTACATTGCATAAAGAAATGGGCTTGAATTGGCTTAACCTATCTGCCCCCTCACTCTTGGGAATAAGAGCCAGAAAGGTAGCATTTAGAGCCCTTAGCATCTACTTATTGTGTTGAGATTCTTGAACCACTGCCAGGAGGTCAAGTTTGATGATATCCCAGAATTCTTGAAAAAACTCAATCAGGAAGCCATATGGACTAGGTGCCTTCAATTTCTTCATATTGAAAACAATCCCTTCAAGCTCTTCAAGTGAGATATCACTCATGAGTTGTCGATTCAAATCTCCAGACATGAGAGAGGGGATACAAGAAAGAATATGTGCTTCCTCTGGAGACCCCCCTTGCGAGTCCTCCCTAAAAAGAGATTCAAAATACTACACCGCCTCCCTTGAGATTTCCAAGAAGGAGGAAAGATGGTCTCCCCTATCATTCACCAGACTAGAGATAGAATTACCATGATTCCTGGCTTTCACCGAATTGAAGAAGAAAGTTGTATTTTTATCCCATTCCTAAAGCCACTCAATGCGAGCTTTCTGTTTCCAATACATTTCCTCTCACAGTTCCCATTCTCCAGGAGTTTTCGTAGCCTGAGCCTCATCCTGAAGCAACTCGATCATCACCCCATCCTCCCTTAACCTCCTCGTGATACCATCCAAATCTGCCTAAGCCATCACCTTTAAATGGAAGACATTCCCAAAGTACTGACGATTCCACCGTTTGAGCTCATATTTAACATATTGAAGTAGCTTAGAAAAGGAATACATTGCCATACCATAAGCTGGTCTACCTTTCTTCCACCAATCAGTCACAAAGGCATTCAAAGAAGGATCCTGCAGCCACATGAGTTGGAACCTAAAAGAGGGCATACGAGGCACACGAGTTGACTCAGTAGCAAGCTTAATAGGCCAGTGGTCTGATCCTCTCCAATCCAAGATCTCAGATAAAGATGACCACATCCCTCCAACCCAGTAATAGGAAACCAGAAATCAATCTAATTTTTCTGCAATGCAAAAATCACCAACCCGATGATTGTTCTAGGTGAACTGACCATTGTTGGGTTTGATATCAACAAGATTCAAGGTATTGATATTGTCATGAAGCAGCAGTGCAGAGGGCTCCAACCTTCCAGTACCACCTTGCTTCTCAGCCAACTCACAAATAACATTGAAATCTCCAGCCAAAATCCATGGATGAAAAGGTGTCATGCTACGGATAAGCCTGATATGGGACCACAAACCTTGTTTACCCTAAAAATCCATAGGAGCATATAGATTAGAAAATAGAATGACTTCCCCTGTCTCAAAACTAGTAGCAATCATAGACATAGAAGATTTAGAAGAAATCCACCAAAGAGGTAGGATTCTTCGTGGATTCCATAAACATGCCAGACCCCTAGAAGCTCCATGAGCTCCAATGCACTAGTACTCCCCGCTCCTCCACAACCTAGGTGCTAATCCTTTCATATTCTCTACAGATAACTTAGTCTCCTACAAAAAGAAGACATCAGGACCTTTCCTACTAACTAAATCATGAACCACTTTTTTTCTAGGGCCGTTGTTCAAGCCCTGTACATTCCATGACAAAACAATCATTTCAAGGGGCTTGAAAAAAGAGAATCCAGAGCCTTTACTGACCCTGACTCCACCAAATTCTTGCTTGCTAGTTTAATCTTTTCCACATCCTTTTTTCTGCCAGGTTTGGAAAATTTCTCTACCCCACCCTTCTTAATATCCTTCTGCATGATGCCCAATTTGGGGGAAGGCTTGGCCTTCTTAGCTAGGTCTGAACCAGTGTTCCACCCAGGAAGAGAAGAATCCTCACCGAGTATTGTAACAATGGCCAAGGGTGCCTGCACCTCTGAAACCACCATCTGCTGATCAGCTTCCATGTGCAGGAAATCATCCTTTTTTGGGTTCAAAGAAGAATCAAGAACAAGGTCCTCTTGAGCTAAGCCCTCAAGCCCCTGATCGAGGTTGATCAAACCCGAGTTCACCTCCTGTTGGCTGAGCTCATCCAAAACCTTAAATCTGTTAAAGGTACCTTCATCTTGCCTTTCTTTAAAAGGCCTCTTTTGACCCATGTTCCAATTTTAAGCCTTGACCAGAACAAAACCATCAGACGCACCTAACTCATCAGGAGAAATGCTCTTCCCCTTATCTGTTTTAGGAAGATTGCTAGTAGGTTGTGAAGGCTGGGTCCCCACAGGCTTATACCTTCAACATCTCTGCTACAAATGGCCATATTCTCAACAAAGCTGACAACAAAAAGGAAGAGTTTCATAGTCCAACTGCTGCACCCATCGAGCAAAGGCCTAATTAAATCAATCTCAACACAAATGCATGCAAACATCATTACCTTTTTACCCAAAGTTTCCAATGAGGTCCCAACTGGTTTTCCAAGCACCGAGGCCAAAAGGTGTAGCACATCCTCTCGACAACATTCCACCGGGAACCTCGGTAGATGAACCCACACTGGGACATGATTTGGAAGCTCCTCGGTGGGGTTAAAACCTGCATTCCATGGCTTGATAAACAACCCTACCTTATTATGAAAATAAGGGCCTCCCTCAAATACCCTATCGCAATCAACAATGCAATTAAAAGTAACCATAAAATAATTGTTTTCCAGCAACATTATCTCCATTTCCCCCTCCGGCTCCCATATCCTTCGGGCCCAAACCTCCAAAAATTGCAAGGAAACTCTCAACCCCAAAAACTTACAATATAAGGAATGATTTGATTAATACTCAACATCTTCAGTAATCATTTCAGATGGAACAACCAGTTTTGGCCTCTCCTTGCACCTCTCAAGACAATTGTTAATCTTCATGATTCGAGCACCATTAGATAACCCCGTATTAGCAATCCTAGTATTCAGAGCGAATAGGTTGTTATCAAAGGTCTTCATCCCTTGACTTGAAAATTTTGAGCCTATTGCTACCCGAAAGTCCAAGTTAGGGAACCCCACAGACGTCTCACCCTTTGAGAATGCCATCATGTGCTAAGGCACTAAGCACAATCCTTGAACAACAATGGGTGGGGGAATCCTCCCCACGCCCTTCCTCCTTGCTCCACACCAGCACCCACACCACAAACCCTTCCCACCCATGCACCAAGAAGAAGAAACAAATCAGGAAAAATGAGAACAGCCCGCACACCCCCAACGCACAACCAAACAACCCCACACCCTCACCATTTACCAGCACCCCTCACTTGGGTCGTAGCAGATCCAACCACCAAGATGGACACCCAACACCAAATGCAAGGGAAACCCTTCTAGAAAGAAGAATCAAGCCTGAAGTAATCCACGTGCCTCAAGACTCAGCTTAGACTAAAAAAGAAGAAAACAAACCCCCAACCACGCAAGAAGACACCCCCCCAGACAACGCAGAGACAGCAAAAAACCACCATGAGCTAAGGCACGGATGCCCTAGCTCAACTCTCGAAAACACAGTCCCGAGCCATCCGCCTAACACCTTGTCAAATATTTCCTTAACCATTCAGCCTTTTTATTTATTATAAATATATATACCTACATGGATTTTATTATTATTATTTTTTTCAATTTGGAGCTTATTGAGAAGTTAAGCTCCACTTAGTGGAGAGTAAATATTTTATTGAATACATTTACTTTGCATGTTGTGAAGTAAAGAGTATTAAAGACTCCAACAAAGAATGCAAAGGGGAATTAGTGGTGTCATGGAGAAAATTAAGGAGAAACCTAAGGGTTTCGATGGCATAAATAAAATAAGAGAAAAATAAAAGAGGCAATGACAAGAGGATAGGAGAGAACTTTGTCAACTTAAAAAGTTGTTGAAGGATTTTAGGTATGTTGTGTTATAAATCATTGGTTTTTCATTTGTTTAGGGTAAAATCATGCATTAGAAAAGGATTCTTGAAGAAATTATTGTTTCAAAATTGTAAAAGAATAATAATTATCTATGTATATTGCATAAGTATTATTTGTCTCTGTTATTTTGTATGGCTTATATACATGAAGTTTATTTCACTTCAACCAATGTTGGTATGTTATTTTCATACATTGGTAACATTAAAATTATATGGTTGTATGAAAAACTTTGGGTATTACAAGTCTATGTTAAGTTTTCCAATCGTTATAGGTCTCAATGTATGGTTGTGTGGTAATTTAGTGTATCCAAGTTTAAGGGTATTGTGTTTACCTTTATATATACGTTCACTATGTACTTACATGGTAATGGAAGAAATTTTCTATAGAAGATAAATATATGCATAAATATGTGCATGTTTCTATATATATTATATCATGTATATAGATAGATAGATTGATTGATTGATAGATAAATACTTAAGTATGAATGTAGAAATGTGATGAATATACTTAAACTCAAAATACATATCTGATAATTCTAAAATAAAATATATAAACTTGTTATCAAATTCATACCTCTTGATGTTGAGTGAGTTAGGTCTATGCTTAGTTATTTTTTCATACACATCCTATTATGTGCTTAGAGAATTGATTTATTTGACTTGCATTAGATTTTTTTGTTAATTATAAGTATTTGTGTAATCTTGATTTGGAGAAATTGTTCACATCTTTTAAAGACTTAGAATAGAGTAAGATCTAAGTATTACTTTTCTAGATAAGAACAATGAGTATAAGTTAATATTATAAAACTCAAACCACCTTTTGGTCAAGTGAATCGAAGAGCAATGTTTATGTATGACTATTATGAGACATAGTTACTAAACATTTATTAGATAATCAAAAAAGGGAAATCCGAATGTTTTGTTAACCTACTTGTATGCTAGGACTATATTTTGTACACAACAATAAAAGGTAATATTTTAGTTGAAACCTTATTAAATACTTTCCAAACTGATTTTAGTTAGCAACAACACTTAAATCATCTCATCAAGTGTGCAATAGGATATTTATATTCCACATATGGACATGTAAAGATTAGATATATTAAATGATTATGTATACATGGAAATGAAATTATAGTTATTGATAACCATATTGCGATATATGTATGTAAACATACAACATACATCTTCATCATGAAAAGAGTATTTTAGTATTAAAACATTTGGACAAATTAATACAAAATCACTACTTGAATTGTTTGTTCACAATATTTATATGTTTACAATTCAATCAAATGTATCATACTTAGCTAGAGGAATCTAGAGTCATATGAAAAATTATTTGTATTTAGATATAACACTAGTTTTCGAATGACATGATGACCTTGGTGATTACCTTGATCTACTGCCCTCATGAAGGGCAGGACATTTCCTAATAGAAGGTGTGCGGTGGATTATTGGCCTATGGTTGGAAGAAAAGAAATCAAGTGATGCTCTCCCTCTTGCAATTGAATAATGTTGGAGACTTGATTACTTAGAGATGTTATTTGAAATTCATATGATATTTGTATTATGGATGATTTGTAGAGTTTGTACATTATGGTCCTTATGAAACTTGTAAAATTTATTATGAGCAATTATTTATTTAGCAATGTTTGGATGACATGCAATTTGTAATGAACGAAGGTAATTTTATTCAATGTAATTTGATTTTGTAGACATATAAAATTGACCTAATACTTATCACAAATCCTAAATGACATTTCACATCATCAACATCATTATATCACTGCATTTCACATAAAAAGCATGAAAAACCCTAAATTCCTCTATTAATTGAACAATACAACATTATTTAATTAATTCACTTTTTCATCAAATTTGACCAATTAAATAAATTTACTTATTTAATAAAGTCCTGATCTTCACTGTATTCCTCTTGATTAATTAAATAACATCAATTATTTAATTATGTCACTAATTCACTTTATTCCCCTATGTCGATTAAATTATTAAAACATAATAATTTAATTATGTCACTTTCCCTCCAAATTTGAATAATCAAATAAAGTATTCAAAAAAATCATCAAAAATCAAATCAAACTAATGTAGCTTTGTTTGCAAAAGTCAAACTTGATTTGCACATTTAACTCAAAAAAAAATTAATTAATTAAATCAATTAATTAATTATCCTCACCCACTTTCCTAATTGAGTAAATTACAAACCATCGATTGCTCAATCTATTTCCTAACCGATCAATCGATTTCCTGATTGATCAATGTATATTCCTTACAAATCAATCTATTCCTCAATCACACTAATTACGTAATCAATTTGCATAGATTATGCCCAGCTAAATCCTCTCAGCATCTTTCAACCATCAATCAAGATATTCTACTACGCAATCCAAAGCATTCATTTCAAATTAGAAATTCTAAATAACAAAACTCTTTCCTCTCAAAAAAGGATTGAAGAATCAACACAGTTTATGCAACGAAGTAATGTCGAGATCTTAATTGACATTGACAAAGCTCCAAACTACATCTTTGATCAACACATGCACGTTCTTCAAGTTCTTGCATGCAACAATGGAGGCTTTGTATTGAATTGAACAATCCAACATACATCAATATAGATACTCTGACATGGGATGGTAAAGCTATTGTGTTATTGTATTCTTGCAGATTTCTTTAAATTCATAGTTTCATTTTGTGAGTAATGGGCATAGATCTTGATCATTGTTTTGGATTAGATTAGTTTCTATTCATTACTTTGATCTTGTTTATACTTACAAATTTCCCCCTCACACAAATTTAAATCAAATGATAAATTTTCTTATGTTTTTCTGAAGAGTAATCATGATGTTATAGTTGTATTAATTTTCATTCAAAAAAATTAGGTGTTTTCTTGAGAAATTTGATGTTCTAAATAGATGAAAAATCATTATTCATCACATGTAGTTTAAGGTATTTGAGTCCAATACCTCCAATTTCTTGGGTAGCCAAGACCAAGACTAGCTAGCAACATGCCTCTTTTTACTACCTTTCTCATTTGACCACAAAAATTTTCTAAGCAAGTTATTAATATTTTCAATTTGATAACTACAAAATAGCTAAGTAAGAGAGTAGTAAATGCTATAGGAAGCCAAAAAAAATTGAAAAACCTGTGCCCTATATACCAAGGAAAGAAAATGAGTATCATTTAATATTCTTATTTTTAATTTTCTTAAACATTGAAATCCCCATTTCTTTCAAAGAAGGATCCACAAAGAATGGAATGCCAAGATATCTAATAATCATCTTTGGTTCTCCCCACTACCAATTCTTACTAATGAGCCACATAGGAGGGGAATCATCCCAACTTTAAATTATAGACTTACTATTATATTTTTTCATTGAAAGCTTTATGAAATAAGATAAGTATTTCTAAAACATTATCAATTTATATCTTCACTCATTTCAATAAAAAGAGTAATTTCATCTACAAATTAAGCATTGAGAAACTCATTACTATCACATAAATAAATACCTTTGGCATGAGGTTTAAAAAATTATTCTTCAAAATAAAATTCAAGGCATCAAGAATAATAACAAACAAAGCAAGGACT